>JAMKCH010058417.1:0-153107 GCA_023653785.1 Ophioderma brevispina | reverse complement strand
TTAATTGCTATGATCACCAAAGTTGGTCTGAAGAACCACTGACCCAAGACCCATAAGGGTGTAAACACATTGGGGTCAAAGGTCATGCAGGCCAATTAAAAGGGGCATTCTTTATCAAATCTATAAATGGCTGCTTTGGTCTCAAATTAAATGCTATGATCACTTAAATTAGAAGAACCTCTGACTCAAGGACCATAGAGTGTACACAGATGGGGGTGAAAGACAATGTTGGCTGATTAATGGGTATTCTTTGAAAATTCAGAAATTCCTTCAGTCTCAAATCTAGTGCTATGATCACCATTGTTGGTCACTAAACCACTAACCACTGACACAAGTGCTATATGGGGTGTACACAGATTATCAAATTCAACATCACTGATTAAAGGGGCATTCTTTGAAAAACTATAAATTACATCTTCTGCCTTACTTACTCAAAAAATAACCCTCTGTTCAAATTAACAGGTTCACTAGGTGTGGTCAAAGGTCATAGAAACATTGCATGCTGACATTAGTGCTTCTTCAGAAGCACATTTAGCCCTAGTTATGGTTGGGGTTTGAGTTAATTTTATAGAATTATTTCGCATCATATTACGATCTAGTCCTCCTTTCACAGCCTTCACTTTAATTTTCATAAGCTCCATTGATTATCTTGCTCAACCGAAACATTATTGAGATACGATAATATAAAATTGAGATTTTACTAAGGTTTTTTTATGGTTCTAAAATATCCAAATAAACACTGGTAAATCAAGTCCTCCAAACACCACTACCATCAGAAATATGCGTAAATTAACCATATGCCAATTTTTCCGCATCAATGTGCACAACTGTACACACACAAATTGCAACAATTGAAAGCAAGTTTGAGCTCAGGTTTGAACAAGGTATGGTTGCCGTAGCAATGGACTGCTAGATAATGCCATGCCCGCTACGCACTGACTGCAACAACAAAGACAGAGCGAGATGATTCACCCCATTAGCGAGGGCATCTTGTTGCGACTCTAACATTATCCTGCTCAGCCTCTCTCGTCATTCAAATCCATCTCGTATTCAATAACAATATATTGACTGTGATATAAATATCTTTGATAGACAACACTATTAATTCACGTACATATTTTTTTAGATGCACATATGCCAAGCTCTATAAAATAAAAACCAGTAACAACAATAAAATCACCAGTTGCAAATAATTATCAATAAACCCACCAGCTGTACAGGCAGACGCAATTCCCAAAATTACATACAAAAATAGAATGTGCTCGATACCAGATGCATAACAAATTCTATTGTGTTAATAGGCCAATCAATAAGTACTTAATTATAAATGTATTACCACATGCTCAATATTATAATTCAGTAATCAATAATTTGCAGTAATTCTCTACTTTTAATGACATATGGTATAGTACTTATCATATTCAACTGACATGCTCTTGTCATAGAGAACTTTCACAACATCTAATGCTGCTAAAAGCCTTTATTGTGGTGAAACAGGGAGGGGTTATCAATATCTTCTCCACTTACGTCAATTTACAATCTGTGTGCACCATTACAACATTCTGCTAAGCATCCACATGATTTCTATCTATGTATACATTACACCGTGTTACATGTATATTATTAGAGCCGGATTGGTAGCCTAACATGTACACCAATGACAACTTAAGTGGAAACGAGCACAGGCCTACTTGTCATCCCATGTCCTGCCGGTCCAACATCTGTTGCTACATACCTGGGATATAGCATAACGTAGGCGAGACATCCCATTGTCCCTACATGAATATCAGTCTCATTCGAACAGGTCCATTTCATTCAATTGAAAGTCATGAATATCTATCGGGTAGCATAATCAATATACAATTTTCTCCAGCTATTTATTGGTTCATTTGTGAATCAATGCACAGTTGTATTTAATGTTAGGGCTGTGAGTCTAACTTCAGACGTTGGTTTAAACCAGGGTTATCCACATGAGTGGACCTTCTTTCCTTCCAACATACTCTAAACATGTGGTTGTAAGGGTAGAAAATCCCTCAATGGCCCATCCAGCGCATCCAGGAGAATTTTTTCACCCGTTAATTTAACTTTCACATATTTTGAAAGGAAAAAAAGTCCACCTCATATTCATATTTTTTTCATATTCATCTTTATTTCCACATTAAACATCCAGCAAGACAAGAACATATTTTTTAAAAACATTAAATGTACAGAGTAAATGATATTGGGAATGTGATCGAAAGGCCAAAGGCCAGAGGTGATCAACCCAAACAGATTGTAACACACACGATACTAGCAAAATAACATTTTACAAACCCAAACAAATTGGCTTCGATGTGTTATCAGATTTTGACTTTTTAGATTTTGGTCAAAAGATTTTCATAGGCTTGGACCCGAAGTTCTTACCGTTTGAATCCGAGATATTTTTTTATTTCTTGTAAGAGTATAATCGTTGACATTTCTAGTACAGTAATTATGATATTCAGCTTGTTTTGAAAAAAAAGAAGTTTTTAACTTTTTTTTTTAAAAACACTTTTTGGCAGTGGATTTATAGAATGTTTAAACATGAATACACCCCTTCAATTTAATACGTGTCATAAAACGTTAAGAATATTCAAACTTGAACAGGGAGCAAAGTGGCTTCTGTAGTGACTGATTACAAGTAGTTTGCACCGCCCATTTCTGAAGTTTTAAATATCTTCTCCAATAATTTTCTATGATGTGAACCCTGGTTTAACCAGGTCTAAAGTTAGACGCACCCTTTTTCAAAATACAGCCATAATAAGGTTTTTAAATTAGAAGTGACTTGTGAAGTTCTATCCTGCTGTCATTATGGTCTAAATTTGGAACGGCAAGCTTTGTTTGTTATCACGATGCCCCGGAACACTGGATATAACTGAGTAACCAATCAAAATAGTCTATACTCTGTGTAAACCCAGAGGGCGTATTGAGTCAATCCCCAATGCACCAGTTTTTAGGAAATGTTCATCTCAACCGGTCATGTGACCCACAAAAATCCTATTCTGACACATAAAAACCTTTTACAATCATTTAGCCCATAATGTGCTGGTACTTATGGCATTTTTTTGCATGATCATAGAAATGTAGTGTGGTCCTGAACTTTATGAACTCTTTTATCCTTAAGTACTGACATGTGTTTAGTACAGTACAGTACAGTAATAGCACATTGCAATGTATTGTGGGATTGATTAAAACACCCTCTGTTGTAAACCAGGCCTGTGCACATGATTATATCATGTATTACCATTGCAATGGAAATTCACAATTGGGAAATACCTTAAGTGATTTCTTTTATTGGCAATGGTTGCTGCTGCAAGATACTATTATAAAATAACTCTAAAGGTATACACACAGAACCTCCCTCAAAATTTTAGCTGAAGGTTATCAATTTTTCTTGAAATAACCATTTTTTTAATTAATATGGGGATCAACAATTCTATTAATCTATGTTTACACATAAAGTCCAATTTTCATCAATTGTTTTATGCATTACGTGGTGCAAATTTTAATGCACAAACCTGTAGCATTGTTTAGTGACAACTTATTTTATCTAATTGACACTGCCAAAACTTGGCCTGTCAATGCACACCTAATATTATACCTAATTCTTTGGTAACAAACGGTCTTAAACCTCCCCACAAAATTTCACTCTAAATTTATTTTCTTCCTCATCCTTCGCCTCCCTTTGCTACTCCCCTTCTTCCGTTATCTCCCGCCACCTCTGCCGCCATTCCCTTCCGCCTTTTCCTCTTCCCTTCTCTGCCTCTTCCTCCTCCCTTTTCCTCTTACCCCCTTTTCCTCCTTTCCTTATCCCCTTCTCTTCTAACCTACCTCTTTCGTTCCGGTTCCATCTGCTTATTCCCTCTAATTTGCCTCTTTTCCTTACCCCATCTTTTCCCTCAACTCTTTTTTTGTCCACTTTTGTCCATTATCTCTTCCATTTTTCTTCACTCCATCATAGGGTTGCAAAATTCCCGGGAATTTCAGAGCGGGAAATTTTCAATGGAAATTTTTGGGAATTAACGGGGAATTTTGGGAATTTTAGGAAATTTTTGGGAATTAACAATCTTTGAAATGAAATACATACTGTAAGGTCCTTTATGTTCAGATTAGGATAATAGGAACTCTGGTACAATGAAATGAATGCTACAGTAGAACATAAATATTAGCATAAAACAACCATGGTTTTAAAAACAACTGAAGAAAATGAATAAACCACCAACTCTTTACAAAAAATACATTGTTTGGTTCCAGGTTATTTCCCATTCACTCACTAGATCTGGTTCTAGTAGTAGTAGTTTGTATCCGGGTAAACCATTTAACACCCCATGGTGAGTTTACCTTAGATTTAGTGAGAAACTTATCGTAAAATCAACTTAAGGGTGTGATTGGAAGAATGTTCCTGTAACAAAGTTGAAATTCAGTGGGAATTTAGCCAATTGAAAACTGCTTTTTTTTGGAAACAGTGGCGTAATGGGGGGGGGTGGGTCTGAGCAGAGGAGGGCTCCCCTCCCACGCCAGCCCCACAAATGAACTGACCTTTTTTGTAAAGTTGTTATGGAGAAGGGCCCAAATTTGCCCCCTCAGAAAATGCTTCGGCATCCTTCTTCCCCCCTTTGCAAAGGCCTGGTTACGCCACAGTTGTAAACCAAATTTCCAAGTTTTTTATTTGTAGCCCATTTTAGGTTGATTAAGGGATGACAATGTATTTATAAACAATGACATGAAACAGTCTTGCTCAAGATTCAAAGAAAAAAGGGGCATTAAGATATTTTACAAGAAGGCTATTTTACACTTTTAATAATTTGTTGAATATTCCTTGTTAGTTTTAGAATGGTTAATATCTTGTGATGACTACAGTATCATAAACTTTTAAAATGTTAAATTATGACTTAACAAAATAGGACCAAGTCTTCAAGTTTGGTAAAAATTTGGTAATAAATGATCAAAACAAGTTGCGCAATTTTAGAAACCACTACTTTTCCAAATGGAAAAAAGTTGAAGGTCTATTATAGTCAGCAGAAACAAGACACTGTACAAATATTTTTGTGGTAGTGACTGGAATGCAATTGGGACCTTCGACGAGTTTGGCTATGTGTTGGATTCAAGTGCCCTAACTAGGATACTTTGTTCTGCTGATAAAAAAAGCCTTTATAACTGGGCCTATAGGGCAATATGTCATATTAGCACAGTACCACAATTGAAAGAAAAGGCCCTAACAAACATGTTTTTTATTTTTTCCTGGGGACAAAATGTTTTTTTTAAAAAAACTGAAATATTTTGTTTTTTCAAAATTGAAAATTCCCGACAAAAATTCCCAATATTCCAGGGTACTGTCAAAATTCCCGGGGAAAGTTTCAGGGAAAGATTTCCAAAATTCCGGGGAAACTTCCACCCCTTTGCAACCTACGAGTCCATCAAACCCTTTATTGATTCATCATCAAAGATCAGTGACTGTGCACAATGAACTTTTGAAATTGTGAAACAATTCTTAACAATTGGCAGATTTTTAGAACCATGGCTTGCGGACTTGCTAATATATATATGTACAGTATGTTAGCTATTAAGAATGACATGAGGAGATTATATGAAGTGTAAAATATGGATACAGTACATATGCAATGCCTACAGGTAACTATTTAAACTTGTCTGGCTCAACTCTGTGGAATGGGGGATAGAGCTGTGTGTTTTGTCAAAGAGTGTGTGGTGTGAAAACATTATTCAGGAAGCATCTTCCCAGGAAATTTGGTATTTGAAATTGTGCCTTTTTGTACACAAAACAGAAAATTTTGAAAAATCGTGACAGCGGTTCCTCACAAAATAAACATTTTCCTTTAATGCCCTGACCCTACATCCCCTCACCTCACTTTATTTATCCTACGGTATATTGAGGCCATCCCACATGCACTAGTTTGGGTTAGGCAGATCGTAACGCAAATACCGCAACCGTATACCGACAATTTAATATCCGTATTTTACCGTATCTAATTTTTCCCCAGTTTAATTTGAAACCAATCCAATTATCGGCCTCAGAGCGTCTATCCCCGTCATAAATGCAACCCGGAAGTATTGCGCATAACACCTGGAAGTCCCCCCCGCCTTTTCATTTCCAATGTGGCCGTCTTCCCGTTACCTTGTTAATTACAGCAGTTTGCTAACCAGAAATCGACACTATTCTATAGGCCATGTCTTTCCATTAGGTTTCAATCAAGTAAACATTAGCATTTTAGCTTGGCCTGCTTAATCCCCGGTCTAAATGGTTACTCGCACGGTCTCACTCATAGAATTAGGTAGGTATAAGGCATGGGGGTCATATAGATCCATTTTTTAGTGCATGTTTGAAGGTATAGACTACGTGCGTGTTTCGGAAACGGGGTTTCAAAGAACTCTGCTCTCTTCCGGAAAATCTACCGCATGATCAGCTGCGCCTTGTGCCATGCCGATATCTATAAATCGGTATTCGCGAAATTAACATACCGACAATACCGGTCTTAGCTTCACCGAAAAGTACCGGTATATCGGTTTACCGAGTCCCTCTAGTTTGGGGAAATTACACCTTATCTTTGTGCCTGCTTGTAACGCTATTGTTGTACGGTCCACACGCTACATCTACTGTCCATAAGTAGAAAATGGGACTCTAAATGAGGAAATACCAATACCACTTATTTCCGTAAGGGAAGGTATGATTTTGGGATGGGCTCGATTTTCTTTTTATGCAATCCTCTATTTTAGTTATCACAGCAATATAATTGTAGGACACCCCACAACCCGAAATTTCTGGTTGCGTCACATTTTGGTTGTTTGTAATTGTGTAGGTTGGTAAAATTCATCAAATCTGCCTCTTTTTGTTTCCAAAATAAAATCATGCACAAAGACAATGCCCTTTTAACTGTATGGCACCCCCCCCGCCCCCCCCCCCATACTTTTTTTTTTTTTTACAAACACTTTAACGTGGAGTGTGAAGTTCAATATTCAATCAATAATTGCATTCAGAAATATTTTTTTAAATACCATACACCACATCGACCCACACACACACACATTTCAGATTTTGTAGCGCAACGAAAGGTCGATTCTGAGTTTATCGTTACGCCGCCCCGCCAATCGCTTTTTTGGGGGACTAAGAAATACCCGCGTCAAATTCAAGATTGCCAAAATAATTCACTATTTTAAAAAATCCGTTGCTTTCACAGGTTTAGCGTTGGAAACATTTTTGTTGTAACCAGGTTTTTTTCTTGCAGCCTTTCAAGAAAATTTCTTCAGTGCATTTATTTCCATTTTGCACTATTTTTAGATCAATAATGAAAGTTTCGTTAAATAATGAAATGACAAAGTCACTCATCACCAGGACAATTTAAATCACACTAACTCGGAATTGACTTTCATGGGCCTTATTGGCTGCATATAAACCACCTACTGCAAAGCTTTTAGTTCCAATGCCCTGTAATAAACACAATTAACAAGTTTTACCCAAGCTTGAAAACAAGCTTCACACACCCTACAAGCCAGAAGAACCACTTTATCATCAAAGTTGTGTCACAAACCAAGCCCAAGCCACTGCTTGCTTGGGACGCAGATCAATTAAGGTTGCCGTGGCAACAGGACATTTCAATTATATTAAACGAGAAGAAAATAAGACAATCTCATCGATAACCATTAGATGACTTTCACGGTAATGACAAATACGGGTCACATAATGAATTTTTCAAAACACCGTGTGCTTAATGACATATCAATTTTTTGTAAATAAAACAACCTGTCCTAATTGGCACTTAATTTTATATTAAAATGTTTTAAGCTATTAGTTGTAAACAATACCATTCTGGTTCCTAACCAAGTCTCTAAACTACAAGTGTGGTGTGGTGTATGCTAGTGATGTGGGAGAGAGTGTGTTTTTGTATGGTGTTATGTATTTGTGTGTATGCATGTGCATATAGGTACTTGTATGGGTACATGCATGTGTATGATAATGGGTATTTTATTTTTTGGGTATATGGGTGTGTTTGTGTAGAGACATGCATCAGTTACCTGTATTATGATAACTGATTAATTTTTAATGAAAACGTGCATTTTGGAGGAAGACACACCAAAAAAAAATTGTCTCAAAATTGTATGTTTTATGTTTTAAACATTTAAAAACGTGCTAATAGTGCTTTAAGTACTCAATACCTATTTACAGGAAAAATATTGCCAACAACACTCCTTATACGTTTCTGCACAGTATGCACACAAACATTTTTTACAGCAAAGAATAGGGTTTATTAGCGTTATCAAAATTTTATAGCAACAAAAATATGCCAACTGACGACATTATTATATAGGTTCCTGGGAACAGTTTTATTTGTACGAAGGTAAAGTTTGAGCTAGCTAATTGAACTCCCAACAAAGAACCTCAAGAATGAAAACAAAAAAAAAAAAATATGCTCCAATTTGTTTAGTTGATTTACTTTATCCTTGAGTATTGAATTTCTGCCTGAAAAATTAGACCTCATAATAACCAAATATTGAGATACCTTTTACTAAATTTATTCTAAATATATATTTCATAATTCAACCAAAACATTGCATGGCCAAATTATAGTTGATTATGTAACTAAAACGCATTCAACGTAATACACGATAACGTAATTTACACAATACGTATTTAGTTAAAACATTTTTACCATTTCCACTTTTCCCATTGGGACTAATATGATCCTGTGAAAAGTTTATATATTTTTTTGTGTCGGAAATGACGTGGTCTTTATGCCACTCTTGATCAGTATTTAAATAGCTTTTTTGGTTCTTTGAGAAATGTGGATAACGTAATATACACTTCCTTAAAAAGGTCGCATTTTTTAAGAAGTTCAACATTTCTTTAAGACTTTTTGATAGTCCCATTGTGAGCTGCAGAAAACACCATTTCAACATGCCGCTTATGTTTACCTTGAATAAGATGCACAATCAATAACTTAGTAGAAGTTTTACAAACTTAGCACGGTTTGTGAAGGATTACATAATAAACAAGGTTTTTCATGGACATTTTTTGTATTTCCAAAATATAAAAATAAATTGATAATACAAGGAAAAATCATTCATACTTTTCTCACGTTTGGCAACAGAAATATTGAATATTCGGAAGAATTCAGCTGCGAAGTATTTTTTCAATTTTTTTAAATAATTTTTTTGATGTTGTGTTTTTCGGACCTAATTTTACCTATTTTTCGATGTTTGAAGGAAATATCTCATAGAAAGAAACGGAAAGCATGGCAAACTATAAGCCCGAATGCAGCTCATCATCCCTCCTATCAAAATATTACCGTACCGTTTTGTTCCAATAAAGCATTGTTTAAAAGTTTTATTAACCAACTACACAAATTCTGGAAATGCACCGCTTCCATGAAAATCAATGTTACCTTGACATTGTGCAACAGATGTGTGGGCTATTAGGCCAAAAAAAAAAAACAAGTTTGTCTCAGGAGATCGCGCGCATTATGTTTAAAATTGCCTTTTTGACCGCATAATTTTTTTTTTTAGTTTTACTCACTTGTAAAAATTTTTTTGTAAAAAATTTCAGAAAAAAATTGGCCGCGAATTGCTGAAATTTGAAAGTGGTCCAAAAATGCATTAAAACAAAACAACTAAAAAATTTTTAATTAGCATTTTTCTAAAAAAAAAAAAAACTTTCGCATTCGATTTTTCACATTTCTGCTGAGACAAACTTGTTTTTTTTTTTTGCCTTACCTATTGCAAAGACTATTGGTTTTTTCTATTGATCATCCAGTAAATTTTTACCTTTGAGATATCTCCCAGTAAATACTGATATAAAATGGATTGATTAGCCCAAATATATTGGTCAACTATGAAGTTGCAAAAATATTGGGCAAGACCAGTCGAGCCCAATATTTTAAAACTCATACGAGACCAATTAAAGGTCCCATGGGCCGATCGCTACTAGCCTTGTCCCCAGAAGCCCCAGATTTTAACCGGCAGTGTCAACATTTTGGTATCAAGAAGAAATCTAGTATTTTCTCATATTAACCCTGTGAAATCTTAGAGCCCAAGGAGGTTGGTTTGGAAGTTATAAGCGAATGTACCCCATTTTTTGGTCGACCATCTTCATTTACACAGTACTCTATGGGCTTACAAAATCGCGTTTTTCTCCTCACATTAAAACGGATTGAAATACTTGCGCGGAACTTTACAGATGCGGTTTTGGAGTGCAGGCCATTCTATTCAGATGAAAACTTCACATCCCTTAAATCGGGCCTCCACCTTTAATTTGGGCTAAATCACCAATTTATCATTACATGTTTTGGTCCTATATTTTCACCACTTGGACTCCTCAAAACACGATAATGTTCGATAGCGGAGAGGGTAATTTCTACTGGACCAAGCATTCGGGAAAATAGCCGACTTCATTGCCCTGGTAGAGATTACGCACAGGTCATATCGCACTGCATTGTGGATTGACCCCAGAATGACAAAGCCTATTGTGAGTTTGTTCCTTTACGTTGTTGAGTATATATTTTTGCCCAAATCTGCCTTCCGTTAAGCAAGATCTTATACTTCTACTATAAAGCGTCGTATACTTCAGAAAACACAACGAGCACAGCATTTTTTGTGACACTTGCATCGTTTGGCGCTCCATGCATCAACCTGTGGCATTGTTGATCTCCATCATGTAACTTGCTTCATCAGTGACCAAGACCAATTTTCTGTTTCTCAACTGCATGAACCACTGTGGGTGGGGTCTTTTTCTATTGACGTGATCTGGTACAGTATGTTCTCTGTAAATCCTTCCAAAACATGATGGTTGCAAGAGAGCAATTTACCACGGTAAAAGTAGAAATACCCAGAAAAGGTCATTTTCTATTAACCATTTAATCCTTTCGATTTTCCCCATTTCGATACGGAAAATACTGCTCAATAGAAAACGCCTTATGTTACAGCTCTGGTTTATGTATCCGCACTCCCGCGAGTATTGTTTTTTTCTGTACCTCAAAGCATTTTTGTCATGCTTATGTGTCGTACATATATATCTTCATCGCAATAAGTCCCTGGGTATAATCCCCTCAAGCACATGGTCGCTTATTCCTCTCAATAATAACCATTTTTTTACATTAAAATTAAGGTATTTTTAGGCAACATTGATAAACATTTTGCAACAATTTAAACTGAAAAAAAATCACAAGTTTTTTGTGTGGATTTTAATATTTTTGTCTAAAGGTTGATGTTGTAGAAGCTTCAATAAATAAAAAAATAGGTATATCAAAAATATATAATGTCCCTCTTTCTCTCTCTCTCCATTTGAAGGGTCACAGATATGGAAATGTGGATTGCATGTATATTCTATACACACCCTCGAGACCACTTAAATTTTTGCTTTACAATAATGGTCTTCGTGTATGGGCTCTATCCACTTTGTCAAAATTATTTGAAACACAGCACAACAATCTAAAGTTCTTTCTCTTGTAAATGTAAATTACAATTTTCTGTCCTCAAAGCTAAATTGAAAGAGAAAACATAATGGAGAAGAAAGGCAGGGCAGTTCCAAAGGTGACTCTTCAGATCATATTTTCCTTAATCTTGATTTTTTTCTTCGGTTATTATTATTTTTAAAGAATTTGCCCAAACTTCAAAGCATTTTTGAAGGCTGTTTCTGTCTGTCAGAACATTTTGCTAGTTATTTGTCCATTCCTGGACTAAAAGAAGTGTGTACAGATGCAGTGTTGTTAATTAACCAATAAAATTACAAAATGAGTTAGTAGTTAGTTAATCATTGAAAGATGTTGAATTTTTGCAAAATTCTGTAATGGTTTATTGTGGAAATTTACAGGGTACAAAAACATTAGGTGCAATTACTTCAAGGCAATAAGGAATGCATGAATCATAAAGAGAGGATCTTAGATTTATATTTACACTCTAAAACTTGTGGAGGAGTGAAAAAAAAAACCACATACACGTAGTTTACTTATACTTTAGGCAATTAAAAAAATGTTCTATTGGCCCAGCCAACTGTGATGTGGCATTTTCATTTTTTTTAAAATTTGCTGTGTGAATTATATGTTTTGTTCATAACATCGAAAGGAAATATTTCCTGGGCTTAAAATTTTCACTGGGGCAATGAGAAAAATATAAACTTTCTTCTGATAGCAAAATCTCAATTTTGATGGATTAAAGTGGGGGGGGGGGAGATAATATTGTTGATCAGGTCACCCACCTTTAAATCTTTTGCTTTATTGGCATACATAAAGACAAATAGTTCAGATGATACACAAATATCAAACTTTTGAGAGGCAAGTGAATGAACTAGATTATGGATCAATAAATGCCTGTTTAATCAATATTGAGGTACTGTAAAAGTGATAATTGCGTGTGTAATTTTTTGTGTTTCAGCAATTTTTAACATTTTTGCTTGTTTTTAAATTCGCTCTTTTCAGCTATCCTACATAGACCTACACACAAAATAAACATTTTCGCGGGTTTTTAATTTCGCGCTAGCTCAGAAGCGCGCGAAAATTAATGTAGCGCGTAAATTTCTACTTTTACAGTATTTTGCATGAAGTGACAACATCACATCTTTTACAATCCATTTCTATATCCCAGCATTACACATAAAACAAAGCCCTCTGATGCATGTACATTTAAATTGTTTGCTGTTGCCATAGTTACATTCTGCAGTCTGCTTTATGAACTCTGATAACCAGAATGGTTTGTTTACTATACAGGCTGGGTCCATAATAAATTAAAACGTCAATTGTAAAATAGTCAGTTTTACTGAAAAGAACATGCAAAATTTTGCCCCAAAACATATTTGAAGGCTGAGAATTTGTTTGGAATGCTGTTAGAACCCTACCATACATTATAGCATTTTTCTGTTGAGCATCCAGCATTTTACCGGCAAGATATTTCCCCGGTAAATAGTGTACAATAGTGGAGAAAAAGGGTATTTCTACTGGTGCAAGCGTTTGGGAAAATGACCGACTTCATTGATCCAAGCAAAATTTGTTGGGTAGAAATCACTCACGGGTCAATCCACTAAGCAATAAGCATTGTATATTGACCTCCTTCAAATTAGCACGATCCTGAAGTATCGCCATGTTGATGATTTTTCCGAGGACTTTCTTTTTGGTTTTGGATTCATTCATGGGATATTTTGCCCAGCAGCTCACGTCAAGTTTGGCAAGTTAGAAGCTGGAGATGCTTAGTTGCTTCAGCGTTAAGCAAAAGAAGAACACAGCACGGTGTAAAATGGTAGTTCCTGTCGTTTCTCTGTTATATGCATCATCCTGCGCATGTTGTCGCAAGCCGCATATATCGTGACCCAGCAAATTTCCGGTTTCTCTACTGCATGCGCACTGAGACAGAAACAGGGCTTTTTCTATTGGCGTGATTCAGTATGTTCTCTGTCAAAATACTTCCAAAAGAAGGATTTTTACCAAAGAGAATTTCCCTGGTAAAAATACAATAGCGGAGGTGGTCATTTTCTATTTACATGTAACAGTTTTAATCCTTTTACTGGATTGATCTGCTCAATAGAAAAATTCCTACAGAAACAAAATGATGTGACACTAAAAACAAACAAAATTCAATTGTAGTTAACTCTTGTATCTGACTTACTTGTTATACACTTCTCTTGCCATCTTCTCGGTTTCAAATTGTAGCGCCACATAGAGTTTGTAGTATTCATTGTTGATTTTATTGAAGGATACTGTGCACTTGTAGCCCCGGTCACTGAAATATCCGCCTACAAAAGTTAAGGAGAGAAAAGACAAGCATTTAGATTGAGTACAACATTGTATGTTTATTATATATTTCAAATAGTTGTAATCATCATTTTCCATCAGCCAATACATTATAATTTACGATTACAAATAACAAATTCTTTAAAGGTCCTGGCCCGATCGCTAAATAGCCTCTTCCCCAGAAGCCCAGATTTTCCGGAAGTGGTCAACATTTTGGTATCAGAAGAAAGCTTGCATTTTTTCTCATTTACCCTGTGAACTTAGAGCCAAAGGATGTTGGTTTTTGAAGTTATGATCGAAAATGTGCCAAATATTATTCTACACATACTACATATGGGGCTTAAAATATCACGTTTTAGCTCCTCGTATCAAAACTATTGAAATATCGGCCGCGAATACTTAACAGGTGGGGTTTTGGAGTGAGGCCAATCTATCATGATTAAAACTTCATATCCTTTAAATCGGGCCATCCCCCTTTAAAGAATAATTTTACAGTCATAAATTGAAGTGACATGAAAACAAATGCAGGAGAGGCCAAAATAAGTCCTACTGAACTTTGAGCATGACTCCTGCCCCAACCTAACAATATACATGTAATATTAAATGAATTGGACAGGACAGGACAGGACAATATGACAGAACAAGTTGAGACAAGATGAGGACATAGTCAATCGACCCAACATGGCCCCACGAGTTACTAGTTGATTGGTACAAAAGATGATCATTGTGGGATGGATAAATCGTCAAGTTATGTGGTGCGAGTTAATGTTAGACCATGGGCGAGTTACTGTTAGACCAGTTGGCGAGTTACTGTTAGACCAATGGCGAGTACTGTTAAACCCAATGGGCGAGTTACTGTTTCGACAATGGTGAGTTACTGTTAGACAATGGGCGAGTTACGGTTAGACCAATGGGCGAGTTACAGTTGGACCAATGGGCGAGATACTGTTATACCATTGGGCGAGTTACTATCATTGGGCGAGTTACTTTTAGAACAATGGGCGAGTTAATGTTAGACCATTGGGCGAGTTAATGTTAGACTGTACCAAATTGTATTATAGGCTGAAACGTCACTTGCTGAAATGGTCTCAGGAGTAGCACTATAGGGTAGGATGAAGGCAACATAAGATCCAACAGCAGGGCGTGTGGGCTAATACTGTTAGCCCCCACAAAATAAAAAATTTTTTTTTAATTTACTGTTGGAGCAGTGGGCGAGTTACTGGTAGGCCAATGGGTGGGGCGAGTTTTCCTGTTAGTCAGTGGTCGAGTTACTGTTAGGCCACTGAAGGGAACGAGTTACTGTTCGACCATGGGCGAGTTACTGTTAGATCATTGGGCGAGTTCTGTTTACCATTGGCGAGTTACTGTTACTGTTATTACTGTTTTAACGTATTAAAAATAATTTTTCCAATTTGTTTTTTTCCACTACCCTTTTGTATTAAAATGAAGAAAATAGATAAAGTAATCATTAAAACAATAAATCATTAAACAAAACCATTGTTCTAATCATAACTCGCCAATTGGTCCCAACCGTAACTCGCCCAATGGTCCAACAGTAACTCGCCAGATGGTCCTAACATTCACTCGCCCATTGGTGCAACAGTAACTCGCCCATATCTCGCTGTCCCCATAACTCCGCCGACCCCCTAACCATCCATTCATTGTGGTTAATAAGCTCTTCAAGTTCAGACATCACATACACAGTAGGGTGGTGGTCAATGAAATGTTACTTCAGTTCAGGAATTATTGGAAATGTGAATTGAACAGGTCAGAGCAGACTTGAATTTGAGCAGGGATATAACTGTAACCATACCAGCATTTCTGTAATTCCTGGCACAAGCTCGCAATTGGTTCTTCACATCACAGTGGCCTATCAGCTGTGCATTTGCATAGGCATCTAACCATGAGTGAGTGAGTGAGTGAGTATTAAAGTTAACGACAACTCACACAATTGTTATATCGTGTCATACAAATTGACAACATCAAACCTTTAATAAACATACACGCACAATAAATTCAAATCAACGACCATTTTTTTAAAAAGTTAAAAATATCTAAAGCGAATCGGCCTCCTTCAGGAAATTTTCACCTGAAGAGGCCTAATATCTTGAAATATGTTTTCAAATCTGGGACCAAATATTTTTCTACGAATAGCGCATACTCAACGCACTCAAGTAATCATGTTTCACAGAAAGAGCACCATCACAAGGATCACCGAGGGACTGGCTCACCTCTAAGAAATAACTATGGGTCATGTATGACCAATTTTACATCGAGCGCTAATACAATCTCGTCCCTTCTCCAATCAAACTGAACACCACAGCTCCAAACAGTTGGTTGAAAGGCCTGCATTTTTATATAGGAAATGAATCCCAAAGTATTTGCCACCTATTTCTGATATCCTATTTAACTGAAGCCTTAAAATCTGTAAAGGGGATCTCAGCGTTTGATCTATTCATATTAAGGGCTTCGTTCGCCAATACATCCAACCTTTTCATTGCCTTGATACCAATGTGACTCGGAATCCAAGCTAAAACAACGGATGTTATTCAATTGAACAATTGAGAATGCGTCCATCAGCTCAGAAATATAGGGATGACGACATTCTCGGCCTTTCAAAGCCATACAGGAGACTAGATAGTGAATCGTAAATATAATGAAATGTCTCTCATTGGAAATTTCCGATATTTTAAGGCCAACTTTAAGTGCCTGCAATTCAGCAGTGCATCTAACCATGAAGGGGATGGCAGTCAAGTGCACATGGACCGCCACTAGAGCCGGGATGTTAAAGTTTACTTTCCTATCCGTTACAAGATCCGCATTTTCATTCGTTTTTAAACATTAATGGTCATAGCGATGATTGAATTTTGGAGCTTCCACGGAAATGCCATTTCTTGCACATAAATCGTTCGTAATAGGGTTACCCGGCTTTGCATTATAACATCTTGAACCATTAAAATGGTTGTTTGTACTTGCCTACTTATGTTAATCCAAAATAAAGCAGTGCATATCCAAAGACCAAACAAAGAAATCACTAGGGGCGCCCTCCTCCTATTTTGTTACCACGTTGGTCCCTTTAGCTTGATAGGACCCCCCGGTTAGTTTCAGACTACATTCGCATGTACAAGAACTTGGTAAATTGGGGATTTCCTGTTTTCTCTTCGTTGTAAAAGTCGGAAACCATTTATTAAGATAGTTACATTGTTACTGCTGTTAACTTTACTTTTCAAGGGATGGCGGGTAAATTTGGTTGAAAAATTTTGATTCAGCAATTAAAATGATACTGAGAAAAAGTTAGTATTTTTAATGATGTGTAAACGTGTAGGAATTTTCTAAAACGTTCGTGACCCTCCGGTGTGTACATGTTAAAAATGTACTGTTTCCCAGCACTATCGCCATGCACTGGAAGTGGGTTATTCTGTGTCAGCCAAAAAGGCTGACATACGCAGTAAACCAATTGCCATCATTGAAGGGGCTTCGGATACAGTGGCGGCGCTAGAACTCTTTTTCTGGGGGGTAAGGGGGGAAAAAAAAGTGAAATTTGGGGGGGGGGCAAAGTATCAAATATTGGGATTTTAAAAACAATTTTGGCCCCAAAATCGCTGGAATTTGCAAAAAATCCCTCATTTTTCTTTTGGCCAGGGAGGCAAACTAGGGGGGGAAAGAAAAAATTGTGCAATCCCAAACCCCCACCCCCAAACACCACCAGTGGCATCGCCACTGTTAGGGTAACAATAGGAAGTAATTACCCATCAGATATGACGCAAGAAATTTAGTCGTTGATACCGAATTCTCATATTTTGCAATACGATGCACAACCAATGATTGCCCTTTTGGAGAGGTATTGGTTCCCAATGATCATGGGAAAAAAAAAAAAGATGACATCCAAAACCTGCATACTACTAATATTACACAGTAAACGTCCGTTGCCGTGCCGAATGCACAATTAAAGGGCTATTTACAATTTATAAGTAAAACCTTTGCTTTCTTTCGATCCACACAAACTGTTTTGTTGTTCTGTTTTCAACATAAGAAGCACCCTACAGTACTAGCGTGATTAGCAATGGTAGTTGGATGGGCAATGTCAAACCCCTTGCGGTCAAAATTTGATCTGTCAAGGTAACCGCTAGCGGGGCACCATATTGCACAAAATGCATGAATTCCATTTGGATCAATGGTCAGCACGCCCATTCTCTGGACTCTTCACCCCGAAACTAAAATTAACACTTTAATGCATTGGACTATTTGTGAAGTGGTGGTATTTTTTCTTGTAGTTTCTATTAGTTTTAATGATTACTTTGCCTACACATCTTGGCCTTGAAGCAATTTTTTTTTAAACTTTTAAAAGGATACTTCCTGAAATCTTAATTAAAAATAAAAGAAGCATTTCCTTTTTTATTTCATTCTTGTGAAGTTGGAATTCATATAATCTTTTCATTTGAAACTCTGCATTCTTATAAGATTGAAGATCATTGACACAACTCTTAGTTGTTAATAGTTAACAAGAAAAAATATCCGCATGATGGTACCATGTTTTTTTTTAGGAACATGTGAAACATCACACAAACACTGAAATAGATTTTCATAGCCTTTAGGCACTCAATAACTAACTGCAGCAGTTACTGGAGAGCAATGTACTTATGTGTTAGCGTAGTCTTTTTGTCCAAGACTTTGGTTTCAATGTAGATCGCTGATATGCATATACTGGAATTGGGCTTCAAAACCCAAAAAAAAAAAACCTACAGGGGCAGCAAAGCAAAGCAAATTGGAAAGTATCAAGCAAAAAAACAAAGCAAACAAAAGCAAGTTGAGCAATAAAAGGCTGACATCCTATGCTGGTGTGTATAAATAAACCACAAGAAAAGCAGAACAGTTCCAATACAAAGCATGAGGACCAGTGGCGTAATGGGCCTGCCTGTTCTGAGGGGGCAAATTTCCCAGTCTTGGGAAATTTTCCCTCTTAGGGGGGTCAAAAGGCCAATTTTTCCCGGTCAGAGGGCTAAAAAACGGCTGATTTAGCATGATTTTGCAAATTTTTTCCCTGCCGAAGTTGTCGGGGGGGGGGAACTATTTTCTATCCCACAGCACATAAATTGTAGAGGAACATTTCTACTTTTCAAAGTCTGCAACACAGACTAGTACTCTCCATCATCAACTACACCAAATATATATTATTACACAGCACAGTACAGCTGTGGTCTATAAAAAAAATAAAGTATATTAAATATTTCATATTTTAAGTGCTAAATTACTGCCTTTCCAGTTTTAACATAAAATATTGTGTTTTTGCACAGTCGAGCTGTACGGTTTCTTTCTTCTTTCTGTCAACACTCATATCTCAGACATTTCCCATCCGATTTTAGACCAGACTTGGACACAACATGCAAGTACCCAAATGCATACATGTTACATGTTTAGATTGGTGTTAATGGTCAGGGTGCAAAAAATAAATTGGCTAAAATCTCACCCTATAATACTGTAATCTTGTAGAACTTGTTACTTGGTCAACACTACAAAAAAGTCAATTCAGATTTTGTCACATGATGCAAGATTTAAGGGTCAACGGTCAAAATACTTCAAGCTATACTCAAATCACTACTCCTACAGGCTACAGATTATTTGACATAATTGTCCGACATATGCATATGAATTTACTTGAGCCTTTACAAAAGTTATGGGTCAAGGTCAATTTGAGGTCATCTGGGGGTCACTAAGGTCAAACACATTTACTGTGTGAAAACTTCAGACAAGGTCAAATGGAAAATCGTTTAGTCCAAAAAGGATGTACCGATCCGATCGGTATAGGTATCAGTACCGATATCAGTCGGATCGGATATATCTGAAATCTCCCCTTCTGCAGATCGATTTGATGACCATGTACACCGTGGCATTCAAGCACAGTGCTAACATTCTGCCATTCAAACACAGATGAAACATTCAGTTCTCTAAGAAATATCCACTTTAATGTTCTAAAATTCAATTTTCTTAGCACACTGTACATATGGTGGTTATTACAAGTTATGAAATATCTTGTCTGGAAAGCAAGTACAACAAGAGGATTTTTTACGTATAATATTGTGTATTATAATGGAAATTCTATAATATTAATAATATAATTTTATTAATAAGTGTTATTTAAATTCAGTTATCACCATGGTGTTCCTCTGTGTTTGATAAGAAATGGCTATTTTCAAGTGAAGGAGTATGAGTGCTTTGGGATCCACAATTTGAGATATGTGCCCGGATGGATATGTTGAACATGGATTTGTGATATTATTTAATTGAAGCATTTTTAAACTTCAGGGCTAGAATTTTGGCAAGAATCCGAGAATCGATTCTCGCAAAGATTCTCGTAAATTGAGAATCAACATTGATTCCCGTAAACTTTAGAATTTAACACAGTAGCGAACATAGATGATTCCCACAAAATTCATTTTTGAGAATCAAGACTGATTCTCGCACTCTGCTATGAAATTCTACCCCTGAACTTTTGTTTTTAATAGGGCTGTCAGTTTCCGGTTAATTGCCTAAACGTTTAAACGGAAAGTCTGACGACCGGTTAATAACCTTATAAACGGAAGACGGACCTGACAGGTCGTGACCATGATGAAAATGCAGCGAAAATGAGCTCAATGAAAGGGGAAATCCCGACCATAGTCATTTAGGACAATACATTATTTTGCGTGTTATTTTGCTGCTTACTCACATGCTTCTAAATACAGGTTCACAACTACACATGTATAATAATTACAGAATAACCCTTGTCTGAAACCTAACGAAATCATGATATGTCGCCTCAGTCAGGGTCAGTGGCCAACAGAAAAATACATAAATACATCCAGTGCACCCCACTGCAGCTGAATCTGTTTACCACACAACATTTTTCAACAAGTACATATATTTGCTCATTTAATTTGTTTCATTTCTTCCATGGCCTTGGTAATTAATACCGTCGCCCATTTTGAAAGTATTGGTAGGAATCGTATAACATTATAACGATTGCACGAAGTTTCCAAAAAGCGTAATGTTCTTGATTTAATTGTGTAAACAAACTGCCTCACCTAGAGACCTCATTTTCTCCAAGGTAAGAAGCTCATCTTGCCCCAGGTCATCGAATTTTAAGTCCAAAAAGCGGCCATGTGGCCGACTTCTGCTCTTGCGCACAAGGTGAATTGGCGAACATTAATTATGATGACTGATATTTTCAAGATGCACTAGGATTGATATAAGAAATTCATGTTGACATAAACTGGTATGTTTTTAAACTAAATGCAATTTAACCTTCAGATAGGTGTTTAAATGGCTGATAATGCTCGTAAAATGCCACCATTTTAGTCAGGTGATGCTAAGTAAAAATTGTGGTGGCCACTGACGAGTACTCTCGGCATAGTCAATGCTCGATCAGTGTGTGCTGCATGCATGACAAAACAACTATAATAAAGGTATCGTTGTGTAGTGTTGTCTTGGGAGAATTATGTCGGATTATGACCGGTAGTGGTTTTGGGTCGCATCTATATGTACATAGTAAACAGTGCGTAACAGTTTGGTGCATTTCTGTAAAAGAATTTTGGATGTGTTTTGTTTAATTCCATAGTCCTGATATGAAAAAAGTCAGACTAAAAGGATAGGGAAAAGTAGATTTGGTACCACATCTCCAGGGTTGTAGCCCCTCGGGTCTACAACACGGAGATGTGGGTAGTAGTATACTAACAAACAAACAAAACTAACCGGTGACAAGAGGCAACAAAAAATCAAGAAGTTCTACAAAAAATTTGTTCAAAATATTCTAACCGTAAAATCGCGTAAATGTCACTGCATTTATGGTTAGAAGTGTAAATGTACCAGAAATGGGCGCAAAGTTAAACCAAAACATGACCAGTTAATCCTTGCTTAAGCATCCTCAGTGAAAAGAGTTAATCCGATCTGGAAGTCTTTGCAAGTGGAGTCGTCGACTAGCAAAACTAATTTACATATATCAAAGTCCATCATCAAACTTTTCTGCAACGCAGGCCCACCCGAAATTACAATAGGGTCGGTCTTTATCCATCAACTGGCGCAATTGACGGATAGAGTTTCTCGATCAACAAAAAATATGTCCAACTTACCGGGACTTAAAAACGGCTTCTAACCACAGTGCCACCTCATTTATGAACGATCCCTTACTGCCAAGAAATCAGCGATTTTTTCATTCGCCATGTCAGTTACTCACCTGCCTTGTTTACAAAAATGGAGCCAAGCCATGCAGTGCAATAGTTTCGCTGAGCATAACCTTTTTGTCTTACATTCATCTTTTAACACGTGGACATTATCGTACATCAACTAACATAAAGGTTATGCCCCTGTACCGTGATGGTAGTTTCCACAATAAGCCAACGGCAAATTCAAAGTCATCTGACATCATCAAGAATTACAAAATTTACTTCAAATAGGACTCCGTAGCATTCTTACAATATTACAGAACAAGAATCCACATGTTGTTTTCAACCAAACGACAAATAAGTGTAGTAATTGGATGAATTTTCCAACACAGAATCACACTCCGTTAAACTGTCATGAACAGTGGTTGCAAATTTTGGAGTTTGACAGGTCAAAGGTCGAGCATGCGTTCGTAGTTGATCAACAAAGATTGCACATATGAGATTCTGGCCCGATATTATGGTCCAGGACCATAAGCAGTTAAATTATCTCATATTCAGCTATTCACTATTTTCTACTCAAACGCACACATAATCATGAATAGCGCCGCTATGAGACGAGTTGAAAATATCTTGCCCAGGACCATATCTTCGGGCCAAAAACTCATATGAGTGTGACGGACACCCTTGGCAAGACCGATTTGTAAAATTTTCTGCGCATGCGTCAATAAGTAAACATGCCGAACATTGAAAAGTGAAAATTCAAAATAAAACTACTTCATTTTCACCTCTGGATTATTACATTTTTAAACTGAATGAATTGCAAGGTATGTTGATATCTAGAGAACACGCAGGGATCATACATTTGGGGTTATTGGAAATTTCAAGGTCACAATCGGTGAAGAAACATGTAGTGGATTGGTTTTAAGATGGCATTGGCTTACTGTGGAAACCACCATCACGGTACAGCGGTATTACCTTTAGGCCTTACGTTAGTTGATATACGATAATGTCCACATGTATGTTAAAAGATGAATGCAAGTCAAAAAGGTTATGCTCAGCAGAACTATGCGGTGCAACAGCTGTCATGGAAAAAGGCAATATTCCCTGTGGTGCAAACTAGTTTCGGTACCGCAACGGTAGGGTTGTACCTAGTCCCAATAATTGTGACTACACATTTGACATTTATTTTAACATTGGTCATTATCATATCATTGAATGTGTAGTCACAAAAAGTTATGTGTAATTGGTTAGCCATTTAACAATTCTACTGCACTCAGAACTCCAATCAGTTTCAAGCAGCATTATGCAACCCAAATGATTATATAATATCAATCCTCTCATAGTATATCATTCACTATCTCTTCTAATCCAGTTTTTAAGACTGAACATGCAGGAGGTAATTGTTTTCATGTGATTTTATTTTGCTTTCTTTACATATTACTTTTTGAAGGAGTTTGGTGCTGGTCAGATTTGGACAATCAAATTTATCAGAAATTTCATACTTTTGCCATCATTTTGAGACAAATCTTTTATTATGCTACTAGAACACATAGAGTGTCCACTCAAAGATAAAATCCAGGTAAATTATGGATTTGGAGGCTTTTATTTTTCTCTAAAATTGGTAGGTGGGTTAAAACTGGCTAACCACATTACCACATCACTTTTTGCCTACACTTCAGTGTATGGATCATGACCACTGTTAAAATAAATGTCAAATGTGTATCACCATTATTGGGACGAGGGTTGTACCTCCCGGTCTGCAATTACCGTTGCAAGGGCAATATCCTAAATTCCTATTCCAGCTAGCACAGGAAATGCACATTTCAAGAGGCAACTATGCATGCAGACGTTAAATCACATATGCCCCATTGAGCAATATTACAGGGATTAATGTTAACTAAGGCACTTTGCGGTCATGACTATCAATGCGATTACTCACTTTTGAATGGAAAAATCAGCAATTTTCGTCGGCTTCTATCCGGGATCCTATCGCAGCAGCGCGCAACGGCTATGTGTTTACATTCTCTCGAGGGTATCGGGAAACAGACGCTCTATGACCTGCTCTATGACGTATCGACTGTGACAGGCCGCCGATCCCCGTTGGCAATTTTCACGTTCGTTCAACATGCTGTTTGGAGCTTACGTGATTGCGAATATTGCAGCGCTACAAGCAGGGACAGCATGAAACGGTCACCAAGCAACCTCGCTGTGCTAAGACAATGACATCACAGGTTTAGCATTGCAGATTCTCTAGATGAGAAGTGCAAGTCATTCTGTACACGAGACGCAGTGAATTTTATCAATAAAAGATTTTCAGTAATCGAGTGTTACGTTAAGACTTTCAAGAATTTAGAAAGATGTGTACTCTAATTGTTCAAATTTCTGTTTTGAAAAAAAAATTGTATTTCCAATGGCGGCGCCTCGGGTATCACCACTTCACTGTACCAACGTGCCTGCATGCTAATTTTAACTCTGCGCAGCAACAACAATACGATTTGCACTATGTGCAACATTCAAATGCAAATTTTGACAGCGTAATCCTGGATGGTAAACAAAAGCAGTAGCGACAATTGATCAACGTGAGACTGTAGCGTGTGCATGTGTGTAGTATTTCATTCATTGCATTTGTCGGCAATGTTACAACACAACAATTCGACATATAGTTACTATCACAGAATTGCTACTGAGCTTTACTACTTTCACTGGAGGCCTTTAGAAACTGTCAATCATACTTTCTATAAGGAATTTCGAAGAGCACCTAAGTTGGGTCCATGTTTCCCGTTCAGAAATACCCGGCTTTCGTAACGTACAGTTCGATCACTAAAAACCAGTTTACAAATCCCAGTTTGTTGCTTTTGAAATATCTAACCAAATGCTTGCATTTCATATCGGTTAGATGCAATTGCAATCTACCGAAATCATTGCATTTTCGGCATGTTACACCAACAATTCGACATATAGTTACTATTCACAGAATTGCTACTGTAGCTTTACTACTGTCACTGGAGCCGTTTAGGAAACTGCACATACTTTCTATAAAGGAATTTCGAAGAGCACATAAGTTGGTCCATTGTTCCCGTTCAGAAATACCGGCTTCGTAAACGGTACTAGTTCGATCACTAAACCAGTGTACAAATCCCAGTTTAGTTGTTTGAAATATCTAACCGAAATGCATTGCATTTCATTCGGTTAAATGCATTGCATCTAACCGAAATGCATTGCATTTTCGGTTAGAAGCCCAAATGATCATAGTTTGGGTGGTAGATTAGTCCTGCTAGCACGACCTGAGATTCATGTCTTTCAACAATATGTCATTCACTGATCAGTATCTCAGGTCCTGCAATGGAAGTATCAGTTTGACTTCAGATATAAGAGATGACATTTCAAGTACCTCTAATCAGGCTATTACTTACCTGTAGGCTTTGGTCTCCCTTTTGCTACGAAGTATCTTTCCAACGTTTCCATCACTGCTATAATTGTCAAAGTCTTAGAAAAATCTGTCAAAGGTGTATATGTTTCCATCAATTTCGGGTATTCCAACGTCTATTGGAACCTAAATACGTCCAAAGCATAACTCTACGGTGAGTTTTTGAACAAAGTAAGTGATGCGGTTTGGGTCAACAGGGGCTCAAGGTATAAGGTATATACTTCCAGTCGTAGGGAGCGTTTCTGTGTATGAGTATGCTTAACACTTGATTTTGGGTCCATATCCGGTTTTGCGCAAGGACAATCGCTCACTGCGAGTGGAAGTATATCAATGGGCTTGATTTTTCGCACACCATGTGACCCTTGAATATGCTCTCGTAGATAGCGGAAGTGCTAATTTTTCAACATCAACAAATCTGGCATAGGTGAGGCAAACTTTACGATTTATAAGGACAATTTTATTGTTATGTTTGATATGTTGCTGATGGAAGGATACATCCTGGTTGGCGGGCACTGTGGTAGGCACGTCAGGTGGAATTCTATTGATGCAGAGGTTTAAACTACCCACCAATTATGAGGGGTCAACTGCCAGCACCGTAAACATTTGAATTTCACACTCGGATATACGGTTGCGGCGATGAGCTATTGATTTTAGTACTCGTACATTGAAGAAAGGGGACCAATTGTCAAAGGTCAAATCTTTTATTTCTTATTTCTTTATGGCCCATCAAACTAGCCTCTTTCTGTTCATAATCCCTATATTTCAACTCTCCCCGATCCCGCAGCCAATTTCCGAATCTCCTGATATACGCCGTTTCTCCATCTCATTACAGCGACATCTATCTTGGTACTATGAATTTGCAAGGACGATTCAAAAAGGTACATTCCCCACCACATTGATTTTTAAGGGCATTTGGTAGAAAATTAACAATATCTCAATCTCTGTACATGTAGAACTTCCAAAAGTGGTAGAAAATCACCTGATGCATGTCTCTTATGTAATAGTAGTAGTTTTCTACTTCCTTTGCGTATTTTCATACTAATTGCATATTTTTCCTAAAAATGCGAAAAATATACAATTTCCAAAATGGTGTATAAGTATTACACAGGGAAAAGATTGGATACATATTAAAACTTGTCACGTGCGTATAACCCATAATGAACTATTAGCTATTATCAGGAATAAGCCCCATCATAAGCATTTTTGATAAACTAATTGCAATATTTTCTTAAAATTTGATATTTTTCTTTAAAAAGGTGTACTATAACACGATGCACAATAAAACTTAGCATCAGTCAATTTGTGTGTATAACCTCTAATTAATTATTAGCTATTTCCCTGCTTCCCCCTTCCCCCCAAAGTCGCAACGGCCAAACTTCATTAAGTGTGGTACATTTAAATATCCATGACCCAAGTCTTCAAAATCCGGACTATTGCCACTCGGACACTCTATTGAGGTGTGTAGATGAGGGGGGGAGAGAGCTCCTTCTGCAACAGCTACTGATGTTTAATACTACACAATCAAATTAGTAATGAACTCGACAAGAATGCATTTTTTTCTGTGATATTGCCTACGAAATTATTCAAAGGATTATTGCACCCCACTTTGAAAGTTTTAAGTCATGTGCATGAAGAATGAACTCAAAAAGTCTTTCTGGAACGATCTTTGGTTGAAAAAAATCTTTCGTAAATGCAAGAATAAACGGGGGATCTGCGTACCACAATGCAAGTCAAGCAGAAGAGCTTGTTCACCCCCCCCCCAATTAATAACATATGTGATACGTGGACTTATTTACCGTATACATCCTCACAAACAACATACTCCTTAGGATCTTTATTTATTGAAATGAGAGAGCGACTTCTTTAAAACGCACTAGAAAGTGAAAAAAATGCGTTGAAAACCTAACCCAAAGCGTTGCTGCGTTCATTGTCAAAACTCAAGAGTGTCAAAGTCAAGGGGAGGGATGGTGATACAGCATTGCCATGGAAAAGATTTTCCACAGTATTTCTTTTATTTTCCGCGGAGAATTTGCACAAAA
Source organism: Ophioderma brevispina (assembly GCA_023653785.1). Taxonomy (NCBI): domain Eukaryota; kingdom Metazoa; phylum Echinodermata; class Ophiuroidea; order Amphilepidida; family Ophiodermatidae; genus Ophioderma; species Ophioderma brevispina. Next base: position 125,758 of record JAMKCH010058417.1, on the reverse strand, counting down.
TTACTTCGGGAAAAAAAATATGTATTCTTTCAGATGTAAAGAATTCTAATAACTTGATATTATTGCAAAAAAAAATGATATACTTCGTACGGAAAAAGGACTGCTAAAAACTTAAAAATCCATAGCATTTGGTCACACGGTAAATTTGGAAAATATCAAATATGGACCTGAACAGCTGATCATCTGAACTTTGTAAAATCCAATCGGCGAAGTGATCCCACCAATCACCAGCGAGCGGAGGATTCCTTCCACTTTTCATTCAAAATCACAGGGTGAGTAAACAAAAACTTGACTTTTTTTTTTTTAATGTTTTTCATTTTGAATTTTCAAGCAAACATTATCTAACATATGTGGTATCATTGGAAAGCTTTGTTCATTATCTGTAATTTGTTGCAAGGATCATTCACATCGGGTTAGGTATAGACCGAGTTACAGTCGTTGAATCAAGTAGTCGGTTTTCTGCTCTGTCCACGGATGCACACTAAAATGAACCAGTCGTGCGTTCAAATGGGAATCTGTGAGATGGGGGAAAGCGGACCACAGATTCAAAAGGATGTAGCTCGGTTACTTACCGATTGGAATATCTTTGCAGTAAATTAAAAGATATGAAAAGGCTTTTCGATTTGATACCACATATGTGAGATATATTTTATTGAAAAAACTCAAAATGGCGACCAAACGGGTCAGTTTTTGCCTCACCTGTATATTTTCAGATATTTTACGGAGACATCAGAAAGTGGTGCGAGTGCCAAGGATTATTCGCGTGTGTATTTCAAAGGACATGCACACTGCAGCAGCAACGAGGCCAAACTTCTTGACAATCACCCCATAGATGGTACTTGCCCTTAAAGAAAAAGACATGTTTCTCTATACCGTTTACGGAAATGTGACAGAAGATATCATGCAAAGCTATATTTGAAGGATGGCAGTGGATGATTCTGTCGCAGCATTATTTTGCACATGCTTTGTTTTCAGGGGGAAAACGCAAAATAATTCAAGAGTTGGTGAGAACCCCCGCACAAGTCTGTTGGCAGCGGTTTCGGTCACGCGAGTAATACAGGGGGATGAATGCCTACTGTTGGGGGGGAAAACCTATAATCAACCACATGCTTGATTTAGCGCAGAAGTGTTTCAGTAAGTTTTTAAGCAGCATCTATTGTGTAAGGGCTTCACATGATTGCACCATTGAGCCTTATGTATGAACTTCAAATCATAGCCTGGGATTGAACGACGCCAAGCTAAATGCCAATATTAAAGGGATAGGTGGCAAGTTACAATTAATTGGAACTGGTGGTAGATCGCGATGCGCACACAACATAATTTGATGTTTGTTGAAAACAGTACATGAACAGTTGACATGCTTGATAAGGCAGATTTTTAATTTTAATGGAAGCATATGTTTTTTATCAATTTGGTTTTCACTATGCCACTGGATTTCTTCATAGAGCTAGCCTTAAGGTGCCTTGTTCGATTTTTGTCTATAGTGTTCTCTACTTGATATGGAGCCTGACTTGTACACACCGACTATGAAGTACGTGGGAAACAGACCTTGCGGTTTGATGATAACCACGATATGCATAGTGCAACGCCCTATTCACTACAGTGCTCATATTGATGGTTAACCACTAAAACGGCAGTTATTTATCTATATATTGGGAAAGAATGGATTTGAAAGCTGAAATTCCCGAAGGACAACACTGAGAAAATATGGACCTTTCATCTGATATCAAAATTTATAGTACTTCCGGTTAATCCCAAAGACGTCGGAAAACAAGCACTTTAAATTTGATATTATAGTTGACTTAGTGTAGTGAAGCTACTTGATAAAAATGAAAAATGGGTGGTCACCTGCACTTAATAGCCAGGGGCGGTGCTGTCACATCGCGGTGAAACAAAGGGGAAGCCTAGGGAATCCCCGTATCGCGGTGAAAACAAAATTGCGCAAAGTGCTTAAACTTCAGCACACGTATGACATATGCGCGCAGCGCGCATGAATTACGCACGTTGTCTCCTGCCGTTGCCAAGCAGATTTTGTTTAACTCCGGATGTCATCCGCTCCAAGTCTGCTAGCACGACCTGAGATTCATGCATTTAACACAAGATGTCATTCACGGATCAGATCTCAGGTCCTGCAACGGAAAGTATCAGTTTGATTCAGATAAAGAGATGACATTTCAAATACCTCTAATCAGGCTATTACTTACAGACTCTGGTCTCACTTTTGCTGAGAAGTTGTTTCAAACTGTTTACATTCACTGCATAATTGTTGAAAGTCTAGAAAAATCTGTCAAAGGTGATATTTTTCCATCAATTTTGGGTCCAAATTTTATTTGGAGCCTAAGTCCAAAGCTTCAACTCTACCTGTGGTTTTTGGAACCACTTAAAGTGAAAGCTGTTGTGGGTCAAGCAGAGGGGTCAACCGGGGGGGTCAAGGTTATAAGGTATCTATTCCAGTGTAGGATCGATTTTTCTGCTGTGACAGTATGCGTAAAACACTGATCTTGGGTTCCATATTTTGTTTTGCGCAAAACAAAATCGTCAGCGACTCGGACGTATTCGCGTGGGCTGCTTTTTCGCCCACGGGCCCCCCTTGCCTTTGCTCTCGCTTCGCCGGACGTGCTCCATTTTCCCCTTCCACACCCACTCTGGCCTTAGTGAGGCAATTGACGCTCAACGGCCACTTTTCTGTTCGTTGCTTATTGATTGCTGCCTGTCCGCGCTACCCTCTGTGCCCCACCGGGCCTTCTCTCCTCCCCATTGCTGCTTTAGCGTCCGCGGTGTTTTCCGGCCGTTTTTCCGCAGCGTCTCTCTGTAATTGGATTCCTGCTTTGCAATCCCCCAGTGCGGCTATTCTTTATGCACTGTCCCGACTCTCGCCTAATTGTCAGATATGACCTCCGAGATCAAACCCACCCCCGTCCCTGGTCTCAAGGTCTCAGAGGTGGAGTTCCTCTTCTGCATCTGTCCGCTCGGCTATTCCCTTGCCTGACCATCTCGCCTCGGTACGTCTACCCCCCGCGGGCCTCGCTCCCCCCCCCGTGTAGTTGTCGCCACCGATGCTGGCCGCCAACACGCCAACAGACCTGGGGGCCCGGGGCCAACCGCCCCCAGACGCCCGTGGGCTCTTCCCATCGCCGCTGTTGTTTACGTCTCGGCACTACGCTGTAGCTCGGCGTCGGCTCCCCCTCGAGCGGCCCTTCCCTGAAACCTCCACCATGTTCGTTTTACACCCCCCATTGTCACCGACACAGCTCATTGTTACCCACGTGTCACACAACCCCCCCCCCCCACCACAAACAACCCCTTCTACACTAACCAACTCCCACTGGCCCCATTGTTTTCATTCTAATGAGCCCCCATATAGGGCCTCTTGCCCTCTCGATCTAGCTACCTTTATCCTATGCAATATAACGCACTAGCGTACTAACAGCACAAACCCCCATGGACGAATTATTATCCGATAGATCAATACATATGTGAGTGGCGACTCTACAAGCACCTCACCACTATAACGAGAGCAGCTCCTTAACGGACCCAACATACAAACCTTTGACGACAGTGGGGGGCCCTCATCCTCATAACGCACCTTTCAGAATTTTCACAACAGCAGACAAAAAACAAAACAGCCGACAAACACCAGACAAATAAAACCAAAACACAAACAACAAAAACACCCAACCAGACAATATCGACAATAAAAGAAATATTACCATTCCACTATCTATAAATATCACATAAGCCCCATAAATGACGATAACCCAGGAAAAAAACCGAGTTAGTCCTTGCGGTTTGGACTATCCCCTTTCTCTTTTAAGGGATTTTATTGCAAAGTACCTTGTGATACCCGCTAGTTTCCTTATAATTAATTTGGATATCTCGCTAGTTGTTAAAAATATATTGAACAATTATTTGTCGAGCCTATATAGGCCTACACATTTCTAATTAAAAACTATAGTTGGGACAGTTAAAATAAACACTCTGTTTCTTTAATTTCAGGGACTGACTTTAAGTTATTGCAGTTATTGCTAATAGCCTACGAATTTTACACGTTATTAAAAAATCGTCTTAAAGTCACATAATGTTATTCAATATTCATTTTAGCTACGTTGTTTTACATAAACAGGGCATATACAATGATGAAGACCCACAATAATCCCCCAAGCAGCAGCTACCAGCCTAGTGATATGCTTCGCAAAATACGCCAGATGAAGCTCTGTGAAAAAGGTAAACACTAACAAAATGACCCTATATACTCTTCCGGATATCTGATATTATTAGTATATACAAACCAAGAAGTGAAGAACAGCACAATGATCGCCACAAATGATTACAACGTTACTAAAAGGAAATTTACCATTCCCAAGCAAATGATGTCCTGGGTCAATGTAGATTGATTGTAAAAGACTTCGAACACAAACAACGCCAAGATGAAGCGTAATTAAAGTTGATTAAACTAAAAGAATACCCATTATTCCTTTTAGGTATCTCCGAATCCTTATAACAATCAAAAACAGCGAAACGATCGCCACTTAGGGTGATAAAAAGATCCTAACGTCGTGAAAGAGTAAGATTTTAAGCATTCGCCAAGCAGATTACGTATTTAGTTCGTTCTATGTGTAAACAAACGGGCTGGAAAGTGACAGCGGCCGTGTGCGGCGCTCTGCCCCTTTTTCGGACCCATGACGCATGCCGGTTCCGATTAGCGATAAACCTTAGGCAAAAAAAAAATGTTTTGATTGTCCAAGAGGACTTTTGGGATGAATTTAGTATTCTGCCACCACTTAAAATCGGCACCTTTAACATTGCGGTTATTCCGTGAACGTTGCCGAATTCGTATGTGCGGAATACTAAATTCTTTCCTGACCTTTTTTTACTTGGACTGAGTCGGTCGCCCGAAAACTTTGTTTTTTTTTTTTTTTTTTTAAATATCAATAGCAACTTTGTATTGAAACATGTTGTTTGTTATTAATTCATAAGGATTTCATCAAACCTACAAATCAAAGTTGATTTCCTTACTCAAAATGCATTCTTTGTACATTATTGAAAACAATAACTGTAAGAACTGTTTAAACATCATTTTTTTTACCTTTGTGAACGTTAAAATTGAAAAAAAAAAAAAAAACCTTTTAAGAATTTCCACAATTAGGGTCGGTATTCTTTTGAACCCAGTAAAAGGAAAAAAAAACTTTTCCCATTTCCACAAAGTAGGTGTCGGTCGGACTGCGGACAATCAATAACAATGTTTTTTTGGGCCTTTTGGGTGGCTGCAATGTGGTACGTCAGTGTAGCCCGAGGTTGCTCTGGCTTTTCCGCTCTACGATAGCCCCCTACCTATCTTCTACAAAGCTGAGAGGCAGGATAGTAAAAAACAACGGGATCCACAGTCCACCCTATGTGCCAAGTCAAGAAATTGGTCATACTACGGCTCACCTTCTATCACACGACATTCCGTTGCCTCTCTGCCCCCCTTGCTGTCTCGATCCTCTCGCGCTTTTCACCATCCCCCCCCCGGTGCCCCCGCTCATGTTCCCTCGTTCCCTGTTGGCCTTCCTCAACCGGGCCCGCAGCGTGCTCGCACACTAGAACGCCCCCCCCCCCCGGTCCGTTCCCCTCCCCCTGCTTCCGCGGTGTATGTTCGCCTCCATGGACACTACCACCTCCGCCGCCCTCCGCCGCCATTGACACTCACCCACAACAACACGCCAGTCAACCGCCTCCTTTCACGCCCCTCCGGGAGGTCCCAACCCCCCACCCCCTCCTGGGCGCACAACTCACAGACCCCCCTGCCAAGTCGGTGGGGCCCGCGCCCTCTGTTTCCCTTGGGGCTTTCCCCGGTTCGCACCCCTAGTTCCACCCACTCCCCTCCGATTGTTTGCCCTGCCTGGCCTCCCGTCCGGCCCCCCCCCCGTGCGCTCCCTCTCCTCTCCCCCCTCACCTTGGCCCTTCACCTCCCCCCCCCCCCCCCCCGCAGAGACCCTCTTTTTCTCCGTGCCCCTGTCTTTCTCTGGCCTTCCTGGCTTTTGTTATCCGCAGCGATGGTGCGCACCCACGACAGAGAGAGGTTACTTAAGAGCCAACCAACCAAGATGCCCCACAAGAAGAGAAAAAGGCACGTAGGTTTACAAAACCACACACATAACAGACACACTCTACCCAGATAACAGCTAGGCTCTCACCATAGCGCCAATGTAGGAGGTGGTCGGACGAACCTGTGCAACGCTACGTGCCACGAGTCAAACAATAAAAAACAAGGTCCTATGGGCTGCACGCACCCACCACGGGAAGGATACCTGACCTTAGACCGCGGCTCTGATTTTTGAATAATACAGGACTCTAGAATAATGTAAAACATTTAATTTATTGGGACAAAAGACCCTTTCAATATTTGCAAAATAACGATGGATGAATGGCGCTAGAGGTTACGGTATGCATAGCACAAGGCAATGTACACATCTCATGATTTGATTTGTCGAGCTATACGAACAAGCAGTGCCCATCAATTCGAGCGATCACCGAAGCGTTCAGTAGCTACATTTTTAACTGACTGTCGGCGTCCAAAGAAGCCGGTAGTCCCCTGACAAATAGCGAGCTGTAATCCGTGTGCATGTCGTATAACGTTCTTGTTAAAGACATTTTTTGTTAGTTACGTAGACTATATCATCCGCAACATTCGGGGAAATTTGAAGCCAAATGAGAGTGAAACGTCGCACTTGTTGGCGTGAAAACACGCAACTAACTACCTTCACGCAAAGGCATGGAAAGTTTCCGGGGTCAAAAGGACAAAATTACGATGATGTGCAGGGATGATGTGGTTGTCTTGAGCAAATTGTCATTAAAATAGAGCCGAAAGGAACGCGGGCATATCATTAGGTTGTTTTTGGTGGGACCGGCTTACAAGAGTGATCATGTAAAGAATCTTAGGTTCGCGCCACAGGGATTGTCTAATAAAATAGTCATACACTTCATGTTCAGGTTTGGGAGTGGGTTTGACTTTCAGGCCACTGGATTAAAAAAAATGCTCTAGAAAGACACTAAATAGTTCACAAAGCACCGTAAATTGAGCTTACAACTATTTGGAAACGCATACTTTACAAGATGATTATACGATAGGCCTATTTGTGTCTAATTCTTTCATGTGTCACCGTGACCCCCTTTTAAAAGTCCTCACACCAAGGCCCCAGATTTTAGGACTGACATGAATGACCCCCTTTTTGCTCAATAACTTATTTGTTTTGTCAATGATCTGTTGTAGAGCTCAGTGTTTTGGTCAATCCTGTCATTGTGTGTAACAAAAGGAGTAGGGGGATTTTTACTAATCAGTGGGATTATTTATAGCCACCAAAGGTTTAATTCACATTGGCATCACTTCAGCCTCCACACCAAATGTCCGTTTATTCTCTTTCACACCGAATGCCCCCATTTTTATTTCCTTACCCTGAAGAACTTTTTTTGCAAAGGAAATTTCAACTGATAGCCCGTGATTAGGCGGGAGCAGGGTACGTGTACACTTTCATATCTGAGTGCCCACCCCCCCCGATTGTTTCGCGATTGGCTCAAATATAGCAACACCAAAAAATGGGAAAATTGTTAATTATCAAATAGGGAATAATTAATGGTCGACAAAGTATATGCACTACCTCATTGAAAGATGGACCAAAACCAAGGGGAAAAAGGGAAAAAAGAATAATTATTATCGTTTATTGACTGCACAGGAATCACAAAACTCAATTGAACTTTATAGTAAAGGCATAATATTCAAATATAAATGATTTATTTTTCCTTCTTTGACCTTCCCCCCTGTTTTTTTGCTTTTCTTTAGCCGCCCGCTGGACCTACAGAATATTTTTGGAGTTGGAGTGGGGCCTTTTCGTTTGCACTAGATGAAATGTGACTAATGTTTTAAAAGAGGCATGAACAAATAATCAAAAGTAGAACCCTGGGAAATACTAAAAAAATATTGTTTAAAAGGAAAAAGGAACTAAAAACAATAAAGCCGCACCCAGCCACTGGTGTGGAAAGGCTAAAAACAACTTGGGTCAATTAAGTATATCAGGACATTGTGGTATCATCTGAAAGCTTTGTTCATTATCTGTAATTTGTTGCAAAGATCATTCACATCGGTTAGGTATAGACCGAGTTACAGTCGTTTGAATCAAGTAGTCGGTTTTCTGCTCTGTCCACGGATTCACATTAAAATGAACAGCGCCGTGCGTTCAAATGGGAATCGGTGGATGGGGGAAAAGCGGACCACTAGATTCAAACGACTGTAGCTCGGCCTGTACTTATTCGATTGGAATTATCTTTGGGGCTTTAAGTTGAAATAGGTGGTGTGTGGGGTTGAAATAGGCTTTGCGATTATAACGCACATATGTTAGAATATATTTTATTTAAAACTCAAAATGGCGGACACACCCCGGGTCAAGTTTTTTTGACTCACCCTGTATAGTTTCGGATATTTACGGAGCCCTTCGAAAGTGGTGCCGAGTGCCAAGGCTATATTTAGAGCGTGTATTTTCAATAGGACAATGCACACGGCAAGCAGCAAAGAGGACACTTCTGGAAATCACCAATCGATGGATACTTTGCCCTTAACGAAAAACATGAGCATGTTTGCTCTATACGTTACGGAAATGTGACAGAAGTGATATCTGCAATGTTATATTTGCAGGATGGCTGAATCTGTCTCAGCATTATTTTGCTAACATGCTTTGTTTTCGGGGAAACTCAAAATAAGTCCAAGAGTTGGTGAGACCCACGCACAAGTCTGTGTGCAGTGGTTTCGGTCACTGTCGATATACATACCGGGGGATTGAACTGCCTACTGTTGGGGGAATAACTATAACATCAACCACATGCTTGATTTAACGTCAGAAGGTTTTCAGTAAGTTTAAAGCAGCATTTTGTAAGTTGACTTCACATGTTGCACCAGTGAGCCTTATCTATGAACTCAAACTCATACATGATTGTAACTTGACGCCAAATCCGTCCAATATAAAAAGGTATAGGTTGGCAAGTTACAATTATTTGAACTAGGTGTAGATGAGAATTGCGGCAATCACAAACATAAGTGTTTGCATGTTTGTTGAAAACAGTACATAACAGTTTGACCATGCTGATAAGGCATATTTTTTCATTTTTATGGAACATATGTTTTTTAATCAATTGGGTTTCCCTACGTCTGCCAACTTGTATTCTCTCATTAGAAGCTAAGCCTTAAAGGTGCTTGTTCCGATTTTTTTGTCTCTTCGTTTCTCTACTTGTATGAGACCTGGCACTTGTACAAGCAAAACGACTATGAAGTACCTTGGGAAACATACTTGCGGTTTTGATGCTAGACAGATAATGCATAGTGCACGCCCCTATTCACTACAGTGCTAAAAATGGATGGTTTAAACCACTAAAACGGCTTTTTTTTATCTATATCTTGAGAAGAAATGGATTTGAAGAAAGTCTTAAATTTCAGGACCACAATGAAGAAAAAATGGCCTTTCATCTGATAATCCAATTTATACTGCTTCCGGTTAATCCCAAAGACAGTCGGAACAAGCACCTTAATTTGATAATAAGTTTTGACTTTGAGTGTAGTGAAGCTACTGTGATGAAAAAAATAAAATGGGTGGTCATTGCACTATAGATCCGGAGGGCTGTCCACAACATCGCGTGACAACAAAGGGAAAGCCGAGGGAATCCCCGAATCGCGGTGAAAACAACTTGCGCAAAATTGCTTATTCACTGCACACCGATGAACTATGCGCTCAGCGCGCATCGAATTACGCACGTTGTTGCCATCCCGTTGCCAAGCAGATTTTGTTGAACTCCCGTATGTCCGCTCCAAGTCCTGCTAGCACGCCTGAGATTTATGTCTTTCATCAACAATATGTCATTCACTGAGCAGTATCTCAGGTCCTGCCACGGAAGTATCAGTTTTTGACTTCAGATATAAGAGATGACCATTATCAATATACCTCTAATCAAGGCTATTACTTACAGGCTCTCTGGTCTCACTTTTTGCTGAGAGTATCTTTCAACAACGTTCAAAAACCGTTTACAACATCACTGCTATATTGTTTGAAGTCTTAGAAAATCTGTCAAAGAAGGTGATATCTTTTTTTTCCATCAATTTTGTGTACTACTTTCGTCGGTACTCTCCAAATTTTTAAATATTCGGAGCCAGTCCAAAGCTAATCCACGCTAACTGTGGTTGTTTGAAACCACTGTAATTGAAGCTGTTTTTGGGGTCCAGCAGGGGGTCAAAGCCGGGGTCCAGGTATAAGGTATATACTTCCATCGTAGGAAGCGATTTCTGCGTGTGAGGATGCGTAACACTTGATCTTGGGTCCAAATACGGTATTGCGCAAAACAATCCCGCTCACTTTGCTACTGGAAGTATATCGATTATTGGGCTTCTATTTGTTGTTTTTGCTTTTTTTTCGCACACCGTGTGACCCTTGAACTTTGCCTCTCGTATAGCGGAAGTGCTAAGTTCAACATCAACAAATCTGGCATTAGTGGTGAGCAACTTGACGTTCAAAGAGGGACAATTTTGTATTGTTTTATGTTGATTATGTTGCTGAGTAAGGATACAATCTGTGAGGGATTACGATACATCAACCACATGCTTGATTTAGCTTCAGAGGATTTTTCGGTAATGTTTTAAGCAAGCGTCTTGTAAGTTGACTTCACACAATGATTGCACCAGGGAGCCTTATTTATGAACTCAACTCATAGCCTAACTTTGACGCCAAGATACCGTCCAATGTTTAAAGGTATAGGTGGGCAAGTTACATTATTGGGAACTATGTCCGCTCCCCCGGCTATTTCACTTGCATAGACCATAATCCTAATTATCGGTAAATATCAACAGAGGGCGCACCACCACAAAGCATGATGGGATCGAAAAAGGGGCCAACACGAACCCGGAAGTGTCTATCTACAATCGCCCGCTCGTGTTTACGTTAGAAACTACGCAGGTATCTATGAAGTCGCAATCCCCTCGGCGCCTTCCAAACCTAACAAAATCTACAAATTTGATCACTAAATAGATTGTACAAGTTTTGATAAATTTAAATACCAATTTGATATTCACTAATGAGCCCCAATATTAGGGAAATATTGCTCACTCGATATAGCTTATTTAGTCATAGAATTTCCTACGCGATAGCAATGATATGATCAGCATTCATTATTTTGAGTTGGCTTGCTTCGCCTCCCTATCGGTACATAACGGCACATAATTGGCCGAAAGTGGGGCCCTATCTAAAGGCCCTTTTTCAGAATTTACCCAGACAAGGAAAAGTTATAACCACAACCACAACAAGCTACGACAATTAAAGAAATATTACCATTCCACTATAATATAAAGATCACTAATCCCCCATAACCTATGATTAAACCCAGGAAAACCGAGTCCTTTCTGTTTGCCTATCCTTTCTCTTTTAAGGATTTTAATTTCAAATTACCTGATACCCGGCTAGTTTTTCCTTATAATTAAAGGGGGGGGGGATACTGCTAGTTTGTGTTTTACATATATTGAACAATATTGTCGAGCCTATATAGGCCTACCATTTTTACTTAAAAACGAGAGTTGGGACAGTAAAACTAACACTATGTTTCTTTTAATTTTTTCGACTGACTTCTAAGTTATTGCGCTTATTGCTAATCGGCCTACGAATTTTAACAACATCGTTATTAAAAATCGCTTAAAGTCACATAATGTTATCCAATATTCAGTTTACTACTTTTATTTACATAAAACAGGCATAATACAAGTGTACTGGAGACCCACAATAATCCCCAGCAAAGCTTACAGCCTTAGGCATATGCTTCGCAAAATACGCCAGATGAAGCTTCGTTAAAAAGTTACACTCAACAAAATAACCATATATCTCTTCAGGATATTCTCCGATCATTATTAGTATATTACAAACCAAGAAGTTGAAGAACAGCACAATGATCGCCACCTAACATGATAAAAAGTACTAAAGTAATTACAATTCGCCAGCAAATGATGTAATGTGTCAATGTAGATTGATGTAAAACACTTCGACAACACGCCAAGATGAAGCGTCATAAAGTTGCGAACATAAAAGAATACCCCATATATTCCTTAGGGTATCTCCGATCATTATAACAAATCAAAAACAGCGAAATGATCGCCACTTAGGGTGATAAAAAAGTCCTAAAAGAGTGAAAGAGTAAAGATTTTTAAGCATTCGCCAAGCAGATTACGTATTTAGTCTATGTAAACAAACGGGCTGGAAAGTGACAGCGGCCGTGTGCGGGCGCTCTTGCCCCTTTTTCGTCCCCATGACGCATTGCGGTTCGATTAGCGATAAACCTTAGGCCAAAAAAAAATTGTTTGCATTGTCCATAGATGACTTTTGGGAGAATTTGTATTCTGCCACCACTTAAAAATTCGCACCTTTAAAATGCGGTTATTCGTTAACGTTGCCGAATTGTAGCCTGTGCAGAATATAAATTCTTTTTCCTGACTTTTTTAGTGGGGTCGGTCGGTCGGAAAACTTTTTTTGTTTCTTTTTTTGTTTTAAATATCAATAGCAAATGTTATTGAAACATGTTTGTTGTATTAATTAATAATTTAATCAAACACAAAATCAGTTGTCTTACTCAAAAATGCATCTTTGTTACATATATGAAACCCAACTAACATGATAGAAAACTGTAAACACATCATTTTTTTTTACATTTTTGAAAGTTAAAATTGAAAAAAAAAAAAAACTTTTTAAGGAATTTTACACAAATTAGGGTCGGTAGTCTTGCACAGTCAAAGAAAAAAAAACTTTTTCCCAATTCCAAAATTAGGGGCGTCGACGAGGACAATCAAACAATTTTTTTTTTTGGGCCCTTATGTGTTGCATGCAAAAAAAAAAAAAAAAAAAAAACAAAAATAAAAAAAAAAAAAAAAAAAAAACCCAAAAAAAAAACCAAAAAAAAAAATTGTGGTCAGTCAGTGTAGCCCGAGGTTGCTCTGGCTTTCCGCTACGATAGCCCCACTATCTTCATACAAAAGCCTGAGAGGCAGTATAGTAAAAAAAACGTGATCAAACAATATTAAAAAAAAAATGCACAAAGTCAAGAATTTTGGTATACTACGGTCCTCTATCACGAATCCGTGCATATATGAAAAACTTGATGTTCTAAGATCCCTCTAGCTGATTTAAAAATACAACGGTGCACAGCTCATGCTATCGTGAAATGGGCCTAAAAGGGCACGAAGTGATAGAAAAATTGAAGCTCAACACAGTCTCTCCACTTCATGACTTCGGGTGTTGTTCGTAATTATTGGTAATCAGCGAAAATAAGCGTGCTCGTGCCGATTCTAAAGAAAAAAAAACCGGGAACAATCAGGGCGGACTCAATGATCTAGTGGGGCGATGCCTCTGTTTAAATGGGATTTTTAACGGTTAAGAAATACCGTTTCAAAAATCATAAGATTTTAGCCATGAATGGAAAATCCGTCCCCCCCCCCCCCCCCCCCCCCTAGGAAACAAGTGGGTGTATAATATAAAAATAATTAGACCACATCAAAGGTAAATATTTTCAATAAGTGCTGTATTTATACTGCTTCTGGATGCTTATTACGCACGGATCGGCTGCGCACAATTCCCGTTTTCAAATAGAGAAAGGCACGTTGCGTTGTAGGAGGTAGGTACGGACGAGTGCAACGCTACGTGCAACGAGCTACAGTCAGTGCAACACGGGACAGGAGACCTGACCTTGGGGCTTGAATTTTCTGCATCGATACAGGACGCTAGAATAATTAAAAACATATATTATTGGACAAAATGACCCTTTCAATCTTGGCCAAAAAAATAACGCATGGATGAATGGCGCCTAGAGGTTACGGGATGCATAGCACAAGGACTGTACACATCTCATTATTTGATTTGTCGAGCTATCCGAACAAGCAGTGCACCATCCATTCAGAGCGATCACCGAAGCGTTCAGTAGCTACATTTTTTACCTGAATCGTCGGCGTCAAAAGAAGCCGGTAGTCCCTGCCAAAATAGCAGCTGTAATCCGTCGGCGCATGTCGTATTAAAACGTTCTTGTTAACGACATTTTGTTGTCGTACTGTAGACTATATCATCCAGCAACATTCGGGGAAATTTGAGCCAACATGAAGAGTGAAAACGTCGCACTGTTGGCTTGAAAACACAAGCACTACACTTTCCCCTTCACGCAAAGGCACTGGCAAAAGTTTCCTGGGTCAAAGGACAAACTTACGAGGATGTGCAGGGATGATGTGGTTTGTCTTGAGCCAATGTCATTAACATAGAGCCAGAAGGAACGGCCGGGAATTCATTAGGTTGTTTTTGTTAGGGACCGGCTTACAAGAGTGATCATGTAATAATCTTGGTTCGCGCAACAGGGGATTGTTAATAAAACTATTTCCCTACACTTCCGTGTTCAGTTTGGAGTAGTTTGGACTTCAGGCCACTGATTAAAAAAAATGCTATTAGAAAGAACACTAAAATATGTTCACAAGCACGTAAATTGTCTTACTACTTATTTGGAAACGCATATACAAGAGGATTATACGATAGGGCCTATTTCGTGTCTTAACTTCTTTCAGCCTGTCCCCAGATGACCCCTTTTGTAAAAAGTCTCACACCCCAATGCCCCAGATTTTAGGGATCTGACACTGAATGACAACCATTGTTTTCCTCAATACACTTATGGTTTGGTCACTGATCTGTTTAGAGATCAGTGGTTGTGGTCCATCCTGTATTTTGTGGTAAAAAGGAGTAGGGGATTTTATACATCAGTTGGGATTATTCTATAGCCACCAAAGTGTTTTAATTCACTTTGGCATTCACTTCAGCCTCCACACCAAATGTCCAGTTATTCTTTCACACCGAAATGCCCCCATGTATTATCCTCTACACTGAGGAACACTTTTTTTGCAAGAAATCTGTCACTGATAGCCCTTGATAGGAGGAGCAGGTACGTCACTTTCATATATGAGTGCCCCCCCCCCCGATCTGTTCGGATTGGCTCAAATATAGCAACACCAAAAATGGGTAAAATTTTTAATTATCCAACATAGACTAATTAATTGGTCGACAAATGTATATGCAATACCTCATTGAAAGATGGACCCAACACCAATTGAATAAAGGGAAAAAATGATAATTATACTTTTTTATTGACTTGCACAGGAAATCACAAAACTCATATTGAACTTTATAGTAAAGGCATAATATCATAATATAAATGATATCAATTTTTGCATTTTCATGGTACACTACAGAATATTTTTGGAGTTGGAGTTGGGCCTTTCTTTCACTAGATGAAATGTGACTAATGTTAAAGAGGCCACTGAAACAAATAATCAAATAGAACCATGTGACATACTAAAATATTGTTAAAAAGGAAAAAGGAACTAAAAATAAAGCGCACCGCCCTGGTGAAAGGCTAACACTTGGGTCAATTAAGGTATATCAGACATTGTTTTAATTGCAAAACAACAATACTCAGGTATTTGGTAATGAAAAATGGTACACACTAAAACGCCAAGTCAACTATGCACCGACTAAAAATGGGGTCAAAATTACGACCACAAAAAGGGTCATTTCACACGTTTTTGACCACAAAAGTGGTCAACATTTTGACCCCATTTTAGTCGGTGCATAGTTGACTCAAAACGGGGTCAAAAATGACCCCTTTGTTGAAAATATGTTTTAGGGTGTAAAAACATTGTGGTGGTGCTATAAGTATAGTGAAAGAAAGGACCAACTCCATGGCCTCTCATGGAGCCAGTGTGAACTTGGGGTTTTTGTTTACACGACATAGGAAGCCAGTTGGTATAGCAGTAATTTCCTGTGTTTAACTAAATGTGACATTGCCAATAATAAGTTTACTCACTATTTTACTTAAAAGGTATCTGATATTAGATCAGAGCTTGATGTTCAATGTTCCTCGCAAAACAAGATTAATGATTTTTTTTCGATGCTTCGGATCAGCAAATCGCTGCTTATTCCTTCAAAGTATAAAAAAATAAAACAGCCGACGGCTGCGCCTCGTTGTTCTATCTCAAATCTTCATAAATAAGGTATGAAAACTTCACGAAAATTTAAATTATTATGAAGATTTTAAACCTTATCAGAATTTGAAGCCTTTATGAGAATTTGAAACCTCTTTGAGGATTTGAAACCTTTATGAGAATTTGAAACCTTTATGATTTGAAACCTTTATGAGGATTTGAAAACTTTAAAGATTATGAAACCTTTCTAAAGATTTGAAACCTTTATAAGGATATGAAACCTTTATGAGAATTCAAAACCTTTATGAGAATTTTAAACCTTTATGAGAATTGAAACCTTTATGAGAGAGAATTTGAAAAACATTATCAGATATTATTTATACTAGCCTATGCATAGTTAGCTCGTTCCGTAGCGTTGAACGTCGTCCGTACCTACCTCCAAATCCATGGAGAGGAGAGATAGTAGGGCTCTTCGTAGCGGGAATAGCCAGAGCAACCTCGGGCTAATTGCTGAATGTATAGTATGCTTCAAAATAAAAACATTGTCTACCAGTTAAGATTGTATGCCTACTGTTCAAGACTTGTTACCCGTCCAATGAATAAGAATAAGAAACCTTTATGAGGATTTGAAAACTTTAAAGATTATGAAACCTTTATGAGGATTTGAAACCTTTATGAGAATTTGAAACCTTTATGATTTGAAACCTTTATAAGGATATGAAACCTTTATGAGAATTTTAAACCTTTATGAGAATTTGAAACCTTTATGAAGATTTTAAACCTTTGTGATAATTTGAAATCTATGAAAATTTTAAACCTGAACCATTATGAGATTTTGAAATCTTTCATGAGAATTTGAAACCTTTATGAGAATTTGAAACGGGTTCAAGATTATCAACCTCCTCGTGGTGAACCCCGGAAACTGACCTTTTCAGGCGAATGATAATCAACTGTACGGAAATCAACTGAGGCTCCCACTGAGGCTACGCTAAATCTGTGGTTTTTTTTATCATTGTGTTGTTTGGAAATTTTTCTCCAATAAATTGATGCATTGCAAATGTTGCAGGAGCGCGGGGGGGGGGGGGGGGGGGGGGGTAGGACATGCCAATCCTAACCGCAACAGCAAAAAATTCAAAACGGCATCAACTTCTGGGATGCAGTCTGTTTGGAAGACTTAACGGTAGGAGGGCGCTCTGACGAATATCGAACGGTTACACACAGATTTGACTAAAGACAGGCCTGGTCACGAATATTTAAATCTAAATGACCGATATTGGAAATTACACTATTTTGCAGCGGGGTTAATCCACTAACCCCGACGGATTGAAGTAAATAATTTTTATAATTTATCATGATATTACTAAGATCTTTTGAACAAAGGGTTTTAAGAGATGATTTTTTAATGTCATTGGGGACCGAGACTGCCATAGTAAATGCACGAGCAGGCCACAGATTAAGTTGGAAATCCCCCAATGCAAATCGAGCAGATCGTGTCCTACCCCCCTGCAGGAGCGTTGTTACAAACTATAGAGGGCGCTATAGCAACATTGCAGTCAGTGCAGTCAGGGAGGCTGGTTTTCAGCTTATTGGTTCTTTATTCTCTACGGTATCCAATTACCTACACTTACCCTATATACCTACTCAAACACACGCACATAGGGCACAAATGATTTGAAACCATGATTGGCAGTTTTGCACTTCTCTCTCTCTCTCTCACTCTCTCTCTCACTATCTCTCCCCTCTCTCTCCCCCCTCTCTCTCCCATTTCTCTTTCCCTTCTCCAGCTCTCTTTTGCTGTCATATGTCTGATTTTTTATTACCTCTCTATCATAATGATTATAAATTTTGGGTTTCAGAAAGAGAAATATAGCTATATATTTTGACGCCATAAAACGCCCTGTTCTTTTCCTTTAACCTTTAGTTTTACAATAAATGAGGAATCAATTTTCTCTGACGATTATACTTTCGCTGGTATAATAATAATAATATAATATAATAATAATAATAATAATAATAATATAATAATAATAATAATAATAATATTTATTTGAATTACTTGCAAAATACAGAAACATAAATATATAAATATATAATACATACAATTGACAAAGCAAAAGCAAGTAATTCTGGATAAGAGAAAGGGTTGTATAAAAACCCGATCCAAGGGGCTTCTCATATTCCAAAGAGAACAAAGCGAGAACATGCACAACAAGCAAGATTGATTAATAGGAAACCAAAAGAATAGGCAAGGCAAATGTAATGCCCAATGAAAACAAAAATCAGTCAATGTTAAACTGATTGGAAGAGCAACAATTACCTGTCTATATCAAAGTGGTTTCCAAACTGGACATAAAAATTTACAAAAACACTACATTTTTAACAATATTTATTAAGTAAACTTAAAAAGTGTGATTTACAGGCCTGCTTTAAAGTTATAAAGACTATTGTAACTACATCGATCCCGACATCGATCCCGACATCGATGCAGATACACAAAGTGAAACGAACTTCATCTTCATTGAATTAATGCAGTATATCGTATTAAGCAATCGCTGAATTAATGGTTAACTTGTAAGTGCGGTGTTAAACCAGAATATTAAAATTAGGGTACTCAGAGGCAAAATCCCAGTTTTGACGTCGCCATGCATAAAAAAAAAAAAACCAAAAACTGGTTTACACGGTAGCAAAAGCCTTGAGAAAAATTTGATTTTTAATATGTTGTCAAGGAATTTTTTTTTAAATTTAATTTGTAAGGGTCTTTTTCATTTTGTTTAAAAAAAGGGTTATTTCCGATTTGTTTTGTATGAAATAACGAATAACGAGGACGAGGTCGTATTGTGGGTTAAGCACCCTGATATTTTGGTGAGTTGCTATATTTGGGGCTTGGCCGCCATGTCTAAAAAACCCAACTTTACCTAAAAGCGCCCCATGGCAATTTCAGGGATTAATAAAACAGTTATGCAAAGTATTTCTACATATTTAGAAATATTGTTATAGCTTTCAAACAACCCAACCCCTTTGAAAGACTGTTGAATTACGGCCCTAAGACTGATCTGTCCCTAATTGAACGAAATTGTTTTGTTTTACTGCAAACACAAAGACATACACATCAAAATTCAAAAGTGCTGATATCACCCAGAAAACGAATTGAGCTGGCTCTTGTCGTCAGGCAAGGAGTATTTGGCAGTGAAGAGGAATTCCTAATTTGGACATTGATGGTAGAAATTATCTTTCATTGCTGGTTTGATTTGGGGACTTTCACTGGCTTATAAGAGATCTCAATGACCCTCCCAGCCTAAGGTCATTTACAGATAGATTAAACTTGAAATCGCTCTTGGTTTCACACAACAATGTGTACCTTTTTCTAAACTAGCATACCCACAATCCGGGGGTAATAATCAGGGAGTTCCAAATTATGATCCAGGTAATCTATCGAATACCGCGTTATCTAAAGCCGTGCTCTCACTCAGTAGACAGCAACCAGCTCAGTTAAAAGTGCCTGGTATTGTGCTTCTTTCTGCGCGCAACCATAAGTAACTTATTCCATATAAGGTGACATATTTCACGGTCTAACCTCTCTCTCTATGTCTGTTTACATAAATAAAGCGTTTGGGGCTATTTTTATTAAGACTCCAGTGAATCTCCGTGCAATTGTTAAGTGGATTAATGAATAAGTCGTGATTTCAAGTTCTAACCGAGTTACTTATGACCGGGTACTTCTGTCGGTGTTCCGAATGACGAATTTATAGTGCTGTGCAACTATCAGAATTGGACTAAAATGAGTACGTTGTGCTAAACTATGGATCGAATACACAACAAAACAATTTTATAAGGTAATGATGCGTGCAGTAGCGAAATGTGTAGATATTGTAACATTTCAAATCTGCATACTTTTATATGTCCTTTTGGATATCAGAATTTCAGACAATCGTTCAAATTCAAACACACATCCAAGTAATTTAGGAATTTTTGTAAACCTTTTTTAGTTTGCCCTCTGTATATCACATATCAATGACACACGTCCAATTACTAAAATTATTTCAATTTCACTGGATCGGTTGTAGACCACCTACGGAGAACGTTCCAAAGGTTAATTGGACAAAAAACACGTACAAAAGAAAACCGCAAACCTTGTTTTGAAACTTTTCTGTATCGTTAAATCGTAACACACAATAACAAAATCAACACATCTCCACAACAAAAACTCCCCCAACATTCATTTCGCGGCTGTTGTTGGGGCAAGGTGCGTGAGTGGGAAACCATGCTTTGAATTCTGTCGTTGCACGACGGCAATTACAAAATCATCTTATTACATAAAGGCGGCGTATTCGGATTATTCATGCAGGTGTGATCATCTAATACATGGGTAGAATTCCAAATATGCAAAACCGGGGTTCGACACAAATTGGGGGCGCTTCTTCTGGAAATCTCCTCATGTCTCTTTAAGCTGGACCAACTTTTTCCAGCATAATTTTTTCTACCAAGGGTGCCTGTAATTTAGCCTAAGGGTTAAGAGTATAACACGTAAGAGTAGTTTAGGATTAGGGTCAGGTTGAAATAGGATACGGTTTAAATTAAATAATGAAGGGTGGGTGCAATACCTGCAGGCAAACATCCGTTGAACATAACCTAAATTTCAGCGATATCCGTGACCAAGTTATAATAGTCTAACCGTATAAGTGCCTATAATGGTCTTGTCATATTTCTAAACACTTTATTTACAGTGACATATAGAGTAAATAATTATAAGAAACCCTTTATGTGCTGATGTGAAACAAACAGTTCATCGTAGCGTTGAGCAGTTAGGGTACAAAGTGCCGTGATTTGCAAAAAACACCCGTAAAAAAATACAGGATTCCCTAAACGTGCAAGTTGTGTTTTGAATACTATAATGTTGGGTCTTCTAGGTAATATCAATAAAATAAGTTTTCAAAAAGTTTGATGTAAGCACCAACGGCACATTTGAATTTCCATTCTTTTTGCCAAATTTTGCGTGTTTGGAAACATGTTTTGCCCCTAATACGTGTAAGCCAAATAACAAAATTTTCATTTTGTCTTATAACCCTTGACATATGGTATAAATTTCGTGCAAATTCACCACGGGAAAGTGGTTTCCTTAGGGGGCATACCGGGGCAGGACACCCCCCCCCCCTGGGCACTACGGGAGTTGAAACCCCATTGGTAAACTTAATATTAAGAGGAATTTGTCAATCCAATTGTAGTTTCTGCAAAATTAAGCATACAATCGATCACTTACACCGGTGTTTAGAAACGTGGTGCAAAAGAAGATTTAGCATTAACACGCCAAGTTTCTAAAAACTTTGCATCACTGCAAAGGTTTTGAAAAAGACTAGCACCGGTTACGCCGGATGTTGACGCCGATTTGAATTCAGGTTGGCGTGGCCCGATAATTTTCAGGGGTACTAGGACATGCCACCTAACAGCAATAGCGAATTCCAAAAACGGCCCCTCAACTTCCGGCGTAACCCGAGTGCTGTTTTTTTTTAAGGAGGGGCACTACACATTATCGAACGGTTACACACAAACTTGACTAAGGACTAGGCCTGGTCACGAATATCGTATTTAAATCTAAATGAACCTTATTGGAACAATTACACTATTTGTACGCGGGTTATCCACTACACGAGGATTTTGAAGTGATTCATTAATTTCATGATATTCTTAAGATGTATTGAACAAGGATTATGAGGAGATTTTGTAAGTATGAACTGAGGACAGAGATGACTATAGTAAATGCACGTAGCAGTTCACAAAATTACCTTTGGAAATCCCCAATGCCAAATAAATCAAGCAGCTCGGTCATACCCCGATTATTATAGCGTCACAAGTGGTGGCGCTAATCACCTTTCCCCTTCAGTCTGAACAGGGGAGGCGGCCAAGAAATCAAAATTTCAGACGTCACCATTGGTTGAACACGTAAAAGCGAAATCTTGACGAAAAATTAGGATTTTAAAAATATCGTGTCATGGAATATTTTCTTATTCCAAAACCGTGGCGTTGACAGAATCAACTTCACTGGAAGGGTTATTTCTGATTTATTTTGGTATGAATAATGAACGAGGACGAGGTCGTATGTGGGTCATGGGAACACCCATGACCGATCCACATCAAAGCACCCAAATTGGTTTGTGGTTTACACTTAGTATTGCTGTAATTTCTTTTGACATTTTTGCTAAACTGTATCCATAACTCACCAAAAAATCGCTCGAAAAAGCATAACACGTCGATGAACTCCATCCATAACTTGCCAAACTCGCCTGCTGTCGCACATAGCTGTAAGACCAAGATGCACACCAGAGTGCAACTATATGAAAGAGGGTTGTCCCCAAAAAGTTGTGCAAGGCAGGTACAGTGAGGATTGCATATAACCCCCCATGCACACCCACCCCTCCCCAACACCCCACCCCTCCCCTCCCCCAACACCCCACCCCTCCCCAACACCCCACCCCTCCCCCAACACCCCACCCCTCCCCAACACCCCACCCCTCCCCAACACCCCACCCCTCCCCAACACCCCACCCCTCCCCAACAACCGTTTTCATCAGCATAACTGGACGCCAATTACGTCAATATTTAATTAGATCAACTGCATCACAAAATGCCCCTTTAATTGGCCCACATGCACTTTGACCTAATTCTGATTCACACAAAAGATGTATGGCATAGTAGTCTTTCATGCAGCACAGGAACTTTGCATATTCCAATGTACAGTTTCAGCGATACAGCAATTAAGCATATTTAATTAGATCAACTGCATCACAAAATGCCCCTTTAATTGGCCCACATGCACTTTGACCTAATTCTGAATTCACACAAAAGATGTATGGCAGACTAGTCTTAACATGTAGTGAAGGAATTGTGCCTATCCGATGTCCGTTTCCGCTTTACCCACAATTATGCATATTTAATTAGCTCATTTGCATACCTAAGCTGGATATACCACATTTCAAATGACAAAAAATATGTGCGCCGTGATAGGGCTTTCATGCAGCGAAGGAATCTTGTGTATCCGACATACCTTTTCAAAAATATAACAATTACGCTGATGTTTGCATATTAATTAGCTCCTTTGCATACCTAATTTGCCCAAAACCTGCTTCTTTCCACCAAGTTACATAATATAATAATAATAATAATAATAATTAATGGACATTTATTAAAGCGCCAGACTCCGGCCCGAGGGTCGCTCACTGCGCTGTTGCCTAATTATTATTATGCTGCCATCAGGAAATCGCCACAATCATTTCGCTTACATCACGTAGCTTTTACGGAACTCCAGATCGTACACAAGCAGTAACAGGACGGAACGGGACAGAAGACAGCAGACAGAAAGGCAGACAGACAAGTGATTACTAAGTCTCTGCTGAACAAAGTTCAGGCGAGACAAAAATAACTCTATAGGTCAAGGGTCAAATCGGTCAACACCAAATAAGATGTCCAAATGTTAACCTTGTTTGTTGAAATGTTTACTTTTTGGGCATTTTCCTAAGAGAGGGACCCCAGGGGAATGAATTACATAGTTAGTAGGGGATTGTGACCTTCTACAATATACCCAAGTTGGCTACTCTAGCTCAATCAGGAAAAAAGATATGGCCAAATGTTGACCCTTTTTGTGCAATATTGACCTATTTTTATATTTTCTCTACCCCCTGTCAGACCCAGGGAGGTCCCTGGGGGGGGGGACTAATTTACATGGTTAGTAGGGGCTTGTGCCCTACTTTAATATACCCGAGTTGGCTACTCTAGATCATTTAGGAAAAAAGATATGACCAAATGTTCCAGAGTTAACATTTTTCTCGCGGACATTCCAGTTAACATTTTGTCACGGACATTCCAGAGTTAACATTTTTCTCATGGACATACGGACGGAGCCCATTTTATGAGTGCCCCTTCCGAACTTTGTTCGGCCGGGAACAATTACAGCAATACGGAGTGCAAACCACAAACCATTTGGGATGCTTTGGTGTGGGTTATATATAGAGTTCGGCCCCTATAACTTTCCCAGACCAACCGGTCCATTGACGGAGGTGCGGCGTCCCCGAAACCCGCTACACCTACAAGGGTATTTCCGGACAATGGCCATCATACTTGTCCGAATACCTCTCTTTGTATATTTCTGCTGGCAGGCCAGGCTTCGGTCTGAAGATGACAAGACGATCCTCACTGTTCCTCGTACCAAAAAAAAAGTGGGTGACTTGGCTTCAGCAATGCCCATCTTTGTTCGCCACTCCAGGTACATTGTTACTTAACAGTCACACTGGGAGATACGACAGGTTACAACTAGAATCATCTTCGGCAATCTTAAAAAAGGTGTGCCACTGATCGGCGACGATCACGGGCTGTGGCAGGTAGTCGCATATGTCCCTCCTGTCGCAGAGAGGTTTTCGGTCATGTTCAAAAACCTTTCTGCGATTGAACCAAGGTTTGACCGTCACATACAATCGCCTACAATCGCATTTGGTCGTTCGATTTGTGGCACGTCAAGTCGTATGTAGTCGCCGACTATCGTACGATTGGTCATTGTTTAGAGTGGTGCGATTGAATAGCACTATTGTGGGCAGACTAGGTACGACTATCCTGCGAGTGTCTGCGATTAATCTCACGTATATAGAAGAGACCAATCGCGCGCTATGTGAGGACCGTTGTGCACCAACGTGTCACCACCAAGGACTGTTGTGCCACTGTTGTGCCACTAGTCTTGTTTTTGTTTCGGTTTTTGTTTCTGTGCCATTATCGTATGCAATGATAGATGATGAATTTTATAGTGTGACTGCTACACACGATTGACACCAAATCTTACGATGGCCTGGACGCTCGCACGATTTCTCAATCGCGGGCAATCCCAGACAATCGCCTCTCCAGTGTGACTGGGGCTTTAGAGAGTTCTAAAAATTACCTATTTCTAAAAGTGAACTTTTTTTTCAAGTTCATTATTTATTCATTCAGAATGAGATACAAATCAGAATGATGTAACAATATATTGCAAGTATATAATGATTATAAAGTTAAATATTGTATGAGAAAATAATACAATAATATAGTATTATTTCGCGATCACCTGGGTTTCGCGATCACTGGCTTGAATGACCCTCAGGTTTCGCGGTTCCTTTAACCTTGAATGACGCCTGATGAAATTGGACGTGACCTTTAAAATTTTTGGCATCAACAATCGACCCTGACCACCAGGTTTCGTCTGGATACACCAAAGTTGACTCCTTTTGACCTCCTTTGACCTTGAACGACCCCTAATGACCTTGTCGTGACCTTTAACATTTTCGGTATCAACAATCGACCCCACCCTCCAAGTTTCATATCCATACACCAACGTTTACCCCATTAGACCTCCTTTGACCTTGAATGACCCCTGATGACCTTTGATCCACTAACCAATACAAACTCGGTCTTCGGACGGTCAAGGGTCACCCACCCACCAAGTTTCAGGAACGTGCGACCCTCGGTCTCTGAGAAAATCTCATTTGACCTCCTTTGACCTTGAATGACCCCTAATGACCTTGTCGTGACCTTTAAAATTTTTGGCATCAACAATCGACCCCACCCTCCAAGTTTCATATCCATACACCAACGTTTACCCCATTTGATCTCCTTTGACCTTGAATGACCCCTGATGACCTTTGATCCACTAACCAATACAAACTCGCTCTTCGGAAGGTCAAGGGGCACATACCCACCAAGTTTCAGGAACGTGCGACCCTCGGTCTCCGAGGAAAAAAAACGCTGCCCATTTGATCTTATTTGACCTTGAATGACCCCGATGACCTTTGATTCACTAACCAATACAAACTCAGTCTTCAGAATGGCAAGGGGCACCCACCCACCAAGTTTCAGGAACGTGCTACCCTCGGTCTCCGAGAAAATAGACGCAGACAGACAGACACACTCGCAGACAGACCACCGGTATTATTATGATTATACTATGACTATAGAAAGCGAACAATGTGTATTTATCTGAATAGGGAGAGACAAAAATATACCCCGAGGGGCTTTATTCTTTGATCGCACCCTAACTAATAACAATTAAAACAAGACCGAGACTGTCTCGGAAGCTGTGAACCAATAGCATGTGAGTTTGCGGGAGTTCAAAATTAATATTGGTCGACCAAATTGGGGCACATTTTCGCAGATTTTGCTCTTAATATCCAAGCAAAACATCATTTATCCCTAAGATTTAATAGGGTGAATGATTAAAATCCCTTTCGTAAAATTACTACAATACACCAAAATTGTACACAAGGAAAGAGGAACATCACAAGCAATGAGTCTGTATCCCTTTGGTATCAAAAGTTAGAATTCACTGGTATTTTTTATTACAAAAACGACTGGTAAAAGAGGCTAACACTATTGTGTAAAATTACTATAATACACCAAAATTATACACAAGAAAAGACGAACAGAAAATAACAAGCAATATTTCCGTATCGCGAGCTCACACATGCAGAAGATTCCCCATATAAAATGTTGCCGAATTGGCTTGTTGCCGAATTGGTGTCGCCGAATTGGTTTATTGTTGCCGAATTGACCTGTCACCGAAGTGTCCAGCATACGTAAACATGACAGCATGTAAAAAGCACTTTGTCGACGATTTCGCCTGGCGACCCTCGCTTATAAAATGATCCTTTGACATCCAAGAACATCGTCAGGTATGTGTTTTGTTCAGAAGGTTTACCGTTGCTATGATAAAATAGAATCAATTTTCCAATATGGCGGTATGAAATGCTACGACGAGTGTGATGTTTTTATCACAGTAATATTGCACAGTTCTACTTCTAATTAAGAAAGAAAGGGTTTCCAGTGTCATTTATGGGCGAATAATGTGTCCGAGGTCAGAAAAACTAAATAATGGGCGAGGCGCAGCCGAGCCCATTATTTGAAAGTTTTTCTGGCCGAGGATACATTATGAACCCATACATGACACTGCAAACCCTTTATTTCTATTCTATTACCGAAAACAGCTTCATTTAATAAGAAATGCATTGGCGACCCATTATTGCAGAATAATGGGCAGTAAACTGACCAATCAGAATGCTGCATTCTCAATAATGGGCAGCAGAGGTAATAGAATATTAATTAGGAACTTTGACCTAAGCTTGGTAGGTCCGAAACAGCGTCCACCAAATCGCTATCTTTTTTTTGTATTGGTAATCAGCGAAAATATGCGTGTTCGTGCCGATTGGAAATAAATTACCGGGACAGCTGTAAACTGAGCATCAATGGATACATCATTTTATTGTTACTGTAACGAACGAACGAACACACTAACTAATAGAGTTTCTGGGCGATTTGTAGGAGCTTGCTTCGCAGCTCAAAAACAAGAGGGATTTAAATAAAGCGTCAAAAATATTACCATTGGAATTTTAGCCTAGGATTTTACGCTCCATTTTAGCTATTTTATGGACTTTTTATTCTTTTTCTAGCATGATATCAACACAAAAATCATGATTCTAACAGATTCTTGCTGATTTTATACTCTGAAACGGAAAAGTAAAATTTGATACGTGAGACTGACAGAGAGATATAGGTGGATGACTATTACTTTGAAGGAAATAGCAACCATCCTGAGTCAAATGGCAAGCACTCAAATTGAGATGTCAACTGCACAGACTCAGATGCAAAACTCTTGACTCAAATCCAGAGCACCCAACAGTATTCTAGACACCCAGACACAGATGCACACCCTTGACTGGAATCCAGAGCACCCAGAACAGTATTGCTAGCACCCGACACAGATGGCACCCTCCTTGACTGAAATCCAGACACCAGAACAGTATTGCTTAGCACCCAGACACAGATGGCACACTCCTTGATGACTGAAATCCAGAGCACCCAGAACAGTATTGCTAGCACCCAGCACAGATGGCAACACTCCTTGACTGAAATCCAGAGCAACCCAGAACAGTATGCTATCCCCAGACACAGATGGCACATTCCTTGACTGAACCGAGCACCCATACAGTAAATTGGCCATCACCCCGACTCAGATGGCCACTACCCTGATCAGAGATGGTTAGTTTACTACAAAACATGAAGAGTCAATTGGAAAATGTCACCACAATAATGATTTCAATGATAGAGCAAAATACACATAACCAGATGAACACCTCCTTATCAATCAACAATCCCAACGGAAAGGAAGGCAAAGATTTAAAATATTTTATTTGTTCAAATAGGTACCATTAGTTTAATGGAGATTTTTTTTCTGAACACTTAAGTGCCCGGGGGGGGGGGTTTTCCATGGTCCCACATTTGATTTTTTTGCGAGTTCCTAGGACCCCCTTGGGCACCAACGGGAGTGAAAAAAATCGATATATTTTTTCTAATTTAAAAATTAAAGTAATTAATCCTTGAGTTATTTGCTTCAATATATACCTTGGAGGCAATTAATAATTACGAATACTTAAAGCACTATAAGCACATTTTTTTGAAGGCGCCCCAATTTTTGTTTCAAAAATTGGAGATTTTTACCCGGTTGGCATTTGTAACTGGCTAGTAAACTATACCCTGTGATGGTTAAGCTCGAAAATTGTATGTTGTCACAAACGAAGGATTTTGTACTAGAATAATTATTATCGGGGATCCCCGATAATAATTCAACGCCTGCTTGAAACGGCCATTCCATGTGAAATAGCGGAAAGCGCATGTACGTGTCTACGCTCATCCATTGGTTGTTTTAATAGGTTGGGCAGTCACGTTAGATTTATTTTCGTCGACGTGGCACTATTTCATCATGGACGGACATAAACGTAGCATTTCAGCCTCTTGCCGTTAAGTCCATCTGGATCCCATTCTATTTACAAAATCGCTATTTTGTGATAAATACGCATTTTTAAGCATTCTCCGTTCGCAGGTATAGTTTCCTGACATTACCACGTAACTGTGCCAAAAATAGCAAATTTTGAAAATGGGGGGCGCTCTTCAAAAATGTGCCATAACACTTTTTATACTGATAGCATAATTTTAATTTTGCCATACGTGGGCTAAACTGTTTTCAGTCTATGGGAAAAAACCAAGGTGACTTTCGGAGAAAAATACAAAATAGTAATAAATTTGGCTATATTTTACTAATACATTATTTGAATTGGTTAGTCTAGGGGTAGAATATAATCATGATGGGGTTCAAGATCTTATATCGGAGTTACTGTGGATGAAAATATGCATGCAAACCCATTGTTTTTGGAGAATGACAATTTCAATGGCATAGGTCAAAATTCGGATTTTCAATTTTTATTATCTGTATTGGTTTCTTAAGTGACCCAATCCATTTTGTGTTAGTTTCGTGATCAAATTCCATTGGAAATAGTTATCTTAGTTTGGGTCCCTCGTACCCCCCCCCCCCCCACACACCACACACAGTTGGGCACTAACTCTTGGCCACTACATGGAATAAAGAGATAAGAGGAAGCACAACAACCCACTTTGCTTTGAACCAATCCCTCTGCCGCCCTATAATTGCAATTGTTTATTCATGTCCTCAGATTGGCCCTCCCTAATCCATTTTCTCGCTGAGAAAATTCCAGTTCGTTGTTGTTTCTTTCTTCATTGCGTAAAGATTCAGGGTCATCCCGGATCAGCGAATCATGATGCTGCGAAGCAAATACTCAAACATATGGCGGCTGACATGGGAAAACCGGTCAACACCCTCGGGG
The DNA here is from genome assembly GCA_023653785.1 of Ophioderma brevispina. Lineage (NCBI taxonomy): Eukaryota > Metazoa > Echinodermata > Ophiuroidea > Amphilepidida > Ophiodermatidae > Ophioderma > Ophioderma brevispina. Next base: position 96,070 of record JAMKCH010058417.1, on the reverse strand, counting down.
TGTTCTTGATTTGGTCAGGAACCCATGCCGTTCCAAAAAGAGGGACTAGATGCAATGCGGGACACACAATGGGTAATCAAATCCCATACCAGTTTCAGTCCCGCTAGGATACAATGCAGGGTTGTGATTGGACTGGTTCAATGATACAAATAGGAAAAATTAACCTAACATTCAAGCAAAATAAACCTAAGTGTGTATTTGTTGTCGGTTGGCAGTAGCACAAATTTTTCTTGTCTAATTTGGCTATTTAAATGTTTATCCTTTTTTTCATGTATTTGAGAACAGGTCCCCATGGGGTAGATCTTATTGCACAGTCAATCGTCAATCATCTTTATTTGTTCATCATAGAATTACAGCAAAAAACAATATGATAAATATCAATTTCAATAATGCGTCATTGAATATAATTGTTTCCAATATTAATCAAAAATATTTTTGCATACAAGTTAAGGTTTTTATACATATAATTGAATATCAAAAGAGAGTATATAACTGGAATAATACTAGTGGAAAATATTAAAATCGCGTCAAGGATGTCTATTACTTACTGCTGTACCGTTAGGTGTATCTTTTCACCTGAAAACTATTATAATTTTCACCAAAACTGTCCCATATGGGCCGGGTATATTTTACTGAAAATTGTCCCGTAGGGTCATTTTCAGACCCTGGAACAATCATGGGTGCCCAACGAAAATCTAAGACGGTCCCCGGGTCACACGTTCAAAATTTAGTATTTTAGATCCAACTGTTCATCCTTTTATTTCTCCAACTGGGCATCTTGGGCAGTAAAGCTGAACGCATAACGATGTACAAACACTGCGTATTAACGAAAATAGCAACAAATACACACCGGAAACAGCCGGTGTGAAAGCAGATATAGTCCAGCGGGAGCCACAGTCCGGGGCTCCATAGACGATAACGGAATAAAGCGTGAAACTAATGTTGCGTGAAGAGTCAACTGAATCGATTGCCCTATTGTTCACCATTGTTCCCGGACTATGAGTATGCCGGACCCACAGCAGCCAGCTGTGCATGGATTACACAACATCAGGTCACGCACTGCTGCCATTTCAAAACACGGACATTTACTTCGCATTTCCCAAGAAAAATCGATGACCGTGTAGAAATTATTTTGTCTAAAATGATTGCTTTTATAACACCCGAAACCGTTCAACAGAAAAACTTCTAACCGGTCACATATTTTTGTTTTTAAAACCTTATAATTAAACCCGAATATCAAATTTCCACAGACGCCTACTAAAGTCTTTTGAAGAGACTCTTATTTGAACAATGACACTCATAACAATAGCTCAGCGGGATGTTGTCGGCTGCTGTGCGCCGGACCATAATTACTTCTACACCGGAACATGTTGTAATATGCAATATACTTTAACACTTTTACGTGTTCGTATATAGAGTTTTCAAAAAATTCTCCAGTAATGATTGCTCGCCGATCATCGATTTTTGCAGAGGGATTACGATCAAAGTGTTTCTGTTGAATCCCTTCCTTTGTGCGGGTGATGGATAAACGATTAAATCGGATGGTGGAAGTCGACGTGCTCCCTTCTTATCTCTTTCTTCCTGGGCACTTAAAGCGTCACAGTGAAGGAGATTTTTTTCAGGATACAAATTTCTCTCACTTAATCGGTTTGTAATAGAACACCTACCGACCGTTTCGAAGGTAAGAGAAATAACAATGCTAATGTTTATTTTTAATATGTGATAATTATGTAAAATTGATTCCAGCAGTAATGTCATTACAATAGATTAATTAGCTAATTAGCAGACAAGAAATGAAAACTGAGAACTGATGGGCGCATCCATGTATATAATTTCAAATAAATGAGACCTCATTAAAAGTTTTAGTCTGTCTTTCACCGGGAGAGGTCAAGAGGATTATTTTAATGGCCACAGTAAAAATTTATGATCTTACAATTATAGTAATGTAGCTCAGTTAATTAAATGTTGAGACCTAAAATACATTATTTCACATCTAAGATAGATGGATGTTTCAATTAATTATCAGGTATTAAATCACAACTGAACGTGACGCTGCCTTGGCGGTCGGGTCATCGAATCAAAACAGAGAAAGAAGGAAATCTTTTGGCAATGTAAATAGTCCGTGGGTCCTATACCAAGACATCGAGTTTCTTTGGAATGAACATAAGGTCTCTATTGCTGAGCTTATTGCCGCACACCAGTTACGGATGTATTGAACAATGCTGTCTTCAAGAAATTTCAACGAAGGCAATCGACGCGTTAAATTGCACAAAAAGAAGTTAAGCCTTGACAATACCATCATATTGATCGCTTCAACCTTGGCAACAATGGGTACCCAGAAGTCGTTGATTTTGTTCAAGTGTTCTGTACTAATGAGTCCATAACGTCATCAACCTGAGATTGGTTTTGCCTTACTATCAAGGCTAAAATCATGATCGCTCAATACTGATATTTTACTCATTTTTGGGCCATTTTGGGCATATCCGGTTTCCTGTATGACACCATGGATATTTTCAGTCCTGTCTCCTTATACCAATTATTTCCAACTCTATGACCATGCAAGAATGGCACCTTTCCTATGTTGACTTTCATACTGAATATCCTGAGGAAATTATCATTTTTTGATACCCATCTCAGTCATCAAAGCACCACCTGTGGTCACCAAAACTATATCGTCCACATAACCTTGACCTGATTGGGTACTGGCGGCACCGCAATATTCCCATTTAGATATCTCAGCCAGATGTGGTACCCTGCGGCCTGTTCAAATTCAATAACCGAGTAGGGGCCATCATTGATGATACCACTGTGGAGGATGGGTTCAGGCACACCATATTTAGTTTCAATCTGAAAGGTTGAATTAGTGTAAATATTTGAAGTCAAGTTTACAAGAGCATCAGGATACCATAACAGTGAAGAGAGTTTATCATAAGTTGGTGATCGATACTTACCGAAGCATCAGCCTGATCTAAAAACATAACAAACATTTTACCTGATTGATGTTTAAAGTCCGTTACGGCATTGTTAAGGCAAAATACATACTCCTGCAAACCATTCGAGGCAATGTGGACATTTCTGTTTACTTGAGAGTCTGTTTGTTTCAACAATCCAGGGAATAACCCTTTTACCAATGATTGACATAAACACTTTATAAATTGTAACGAGTTTGGAAATAGGGCGCCATTCAGAAAGATCAATAGCATCGGTACTTGATTTCGGTATTAGCTTGATAAGAGCGTGTCTCCAGTCAGATGGAATTTTACAGTTAGTTAGACATGAATTAAAAATGGATTGAGAATTTGAATAATATTGCTGGGTTACAACATACGCAAATCTGTCGTGTCCAGGGGCACTTCTGTTCGGTGGTGTTCGCAACAACGCCTTTTCGACTTCATTTTCTGTTATCCGTTGAGTTAATTCAGATGTGTCCAAATCAAGTGGCGGAAGAAGATTGAGGTCCGCCCATGGCGCTTGATCAGGGTTCAAATCACCTATTACGCGTTGACTCTTATTGTTAACATCTTCTTTTGTTGCGGGACAAAAACAGGTAGACGTTTCATATAGAAGTCCCATTGATGCAAATGAGGTATTAGAATTGATTCCGTCATGCGCTGTGTGACGTTGTACAGTAGTGCTTGACGGAATGAATGGCAATACCTTATTTGCATCAATGGGAATTCTATATGAAACATCTACCCAAAAAGATTAGGGGTGATCCATACCATCTTGCTTGATGATCTCAAGCAAGATCGTCTTTTATTGTGAGTCCAAAGTTCAATGAGTTTTGTTTTAGAAATTGTTCCAGGTCGTTGGTTTTTGACGGATTCTTTAGTGTTAAAATATGGTTGAATAAAATTTCTTGCAAAGTTCAATCCATATTGAATTTTCCTCAAATACCATTTTTTATCAGCATTGATTGGCAATGGTTGTCTGCCCATATCAGGAAAAGGGAATTTGGATAAAATACGATAGACGTACTCAAGCAAGATGGGCCGTATTCACCATGATCCGGTTTTTGTAGTTGAAATTCCCCACAATGAATAAAAATGGAAGTTAACAGTTTAATAATTTTCACCATTTGATGGGTTTGAGTGGATGAATTTGTAATTTTTGCCATGTCGTTAGTTTGCTAAATCCAGTCTAAAAATATTGCAGGCCTTCGAAACAGGCCCATTCATGATCAATTAGTAGTTTATCATATTATTCAAACCTGTCGATTGTGGGTTTATCGTTAGGTTCGTGTGTGGGCCATCTTCTTTCGCTCGTATACGCCCAGAGCGTAGTGAATCTTTCAGTGATGTTTTCAATTCTCTAATCATCCTCATCTCTCATCGGCGGGTAGTTACGACGGATATATGTGCCAAGAGGAGAACCAGGAGACAGATCCAGAGGTGAAAATAGTGAAAACTGTCGGACAGCGGACGAGGCATGTCCTCACTGGTCGCCACCTCAGACTGCCTCAATAGTGTCTTATCTGCCTTTTCAGTACTTTTCTTAACACGAAGTGCGCCTCAAACTTTGGGAACCAGTGATACCTGAACTAAACCCCGTCACCCTAATCAATCTTCCACAGACGAGTTTGTGTTAAATTTAATTTGTACGTTCGTAGAAAGGTTGTGATTACACTAGCACTACGACAAGCTCTTGAAATTGGTCTTTTTGCGGAGTTTGAATGACATTAGCGATTAGATACAAATATCTGTAGACTGTTTGACGGATCTTGTGACAACACTTTTTTCCTTCCTGTCATCGAGCAATGTTATCTTTATTGCCGAACAGTGGGAGCAAAATGCGGGATGATATTGGTTTGAGTACAAATGAAATTCACAGTTCAGGAAGTCCATGCAGGTGTAGCTTTCACAAAATAGTTGCCGAATTCGTAGGGCATGTAAAGACATGGAACCATACAAATAAAAAAGAAAAAGTGGAATTGTTTGAATGGACCCTTATATTGCATTTTTTCCATTATGTGAAGTGAAGTTTGTTTAGTGCCTTGAAAATAGAAGAGTGGTACATTGGAGTCTCACATACTGTATATTTCTAAAAACACCACGGCGCAAATTAAAAAAAATATCGCATAGGTCATGGAAGTGCCAAAATCAAATATTTTTTTCACTTTGGTAAATTGCATTAAAATCATTTCCAAAAGGCTTACCATAACCATTTGCTCTTTATGATTTTTTTCTAGTCCGTTTATAACAAAAGTGTATATGACTTTCATTCTAAATGCATTCAATTTCAGACTGCCACTAACTGCCAGTGACTGCCCGGACATCCTTGACCAAGGTTTCAATAATGGCTTAAGCATATACACCATTAAACCTCCTGACAACTTGGTGTCTTTTCTAGTATCCTGTGACTTACTAACAGAAGGTGGAAAGTGGATAGTATTCCAAAGAAGATTTGATGGATCTGTGAATTTCTACCGTGGATGGGAAGATTACAAGAATGGATTTGGTGAGCTTGATGGTGAATACTGGCTAGGGCTAGAGAAGATACATAGACTGACCAGTAATGGGGTCTGGCAACTGAGAATTGAATTGGAAGACTTTTATGGCAACACTGCCTATGCACAATACGATAACTTTGTAATTGGGAATGAGACAACATACTACAGGCTTGGATTGGGTGCATACAATGGCACAGCCGGGGATTCATTTACCCGTCATGCAAACAGCGGATTCACAACATATGATCAAGCCAATGACCACGACGGATACAGTGGTAACTGCGCACAACACCATCAAGGTGCTTGGTGGTATTTTGGATGTCATTACTCCAACCTGAATGGTCTCTATGTAGGATCTCCAGTAAACACATGGGACGGAATGGTGTGGAAGCACTGGAAGAACAGTTGGGAGGTGCTCAAGAAATCCGAAATGAAAATGAGATGCACTCAGTGAGTACAATTGGCACCATTCACAATATACGCATGTAAAATAATCATGATTTGACAATTTAGGATAATAAGGATTACTCCAGGCTTGATTAAGTTGCTTTGTGGTTTTAAACTTCCCTGTACAAAACTCCTATGGATTTTTTGCAAATGCAAATGCAAAAAAAAAAAAAACAAAAAAAACAAAACTGACAGACTGAACAAGGCGCTCTGCCTAAGTTGAACTTATTGAACTTGCTGGTGGAAGCATGGAACATAGGCCAAGTGAATTTGGGGACCTCAAATTAGGTGTTTAATAGGTATGATTTCTGCCTATGATCTGTGACATTACTTGTATCAGAACCAATGAATGAAGTTGGTAAAGCGCCTTGAACAAGGCTAGGATTACTCATGAATACTGTTCATGTGATAATAATAACTGTTAAAGACTCATGATCAATCTTCGTAATTTTTATGTCTTTTCAGATAAGACGGCATGGAAAGTAATGATTGCGAAGAGTGGCAACATCAATGAAAACAATATTACGATATTAGTGAATATACAAGTAACCATCAATTTTAGAGAGAAAAAACTACTCAGAATTATAAATGCATAATTTAAATGCTACAACGCGCTCGTGAAAGCACGTGTGATAAAGTGCAGGATCGTGATCCTAAGACCATTGTAATCGTGGGAGTTCGAGCCCGCTGTAGTCAATGTGTTACCATGAGCTTTTCTGGTTATTTTCTAATTTTCTATTGGATCCAATATACATTTAGCTACTTATCGATGGTGCGAATTTTTCTGAGCATTTTTAATGTATCATTTATGGAAAAAAAATATGAAGTCATAAATCAAAGAAAACTGTCAAAAAGGTTTAAATCAAAGGATGGCATATTATGTCTTTGACCATTGAAACTCGTATCTTGCATTTCAGTCTTGATAGCATCTTCAAATTCCAAGGATGACGGCCAAAATGGAGCGTTTATAGATAATAAAACCTTAAAATTACCATATTATTATGTAATATAGTGGTTATATCATCCAAAAAATATTATAACAATGTGTATATTTTAGTGTAAGATTAGTCTTGACCATTAAAGACTGTGTCTGGAATTTATGTTTTGTTAACAATGGTGAAATCCCAGATGTTGACCAATAGACCAGTTAAAATCCCCTTTTGTTGCCTGCGGAATCATGCCTGCCGATCGTTATGGCCCATATTATTAAAACTTTAAAAAGGATACAATTGCCAGTGTGTAACAGTCAGGCCGACCTATTTAAAGATACCAGGCCCCCCCTAACATGTTTACAAACATTGATATTAACTGGTCTATACGGCCAAGGGGGTGAAGCCCATTCAAAACCAGTCGTCCGTGCTGGGCGCCGGACATTTTGAATATTGCACGGAATAATTATTAGTTTGGGTGCTTGTATACACACATATTCAATCGTACAAACAATCCGGCAAAATATCAGTTGTGGATGTTGGGTGCTATTGGGTGGTAAATTTTGTTACTTACCAATGGCCCCACACACGGAATGAAATGACACGTCAAGCGTCTTGAGTAAATAAACCGGCCTCAATGAATTACATCTTTTCACCTAAGAGCGCATTGATTATGAGAAAAAATCGTATCTGAGAGCACAATGATCCAGGTCCCAACTAGTATTACAACTGGCCAACATCTAACACAATAATTAATTTGTATCACTACCAGATTAGTGTATATGCAAAGCGGCACCACAGTATGTGGAAGAATCGGAGGGCAGCCATTTTGCTTTTTATGTTGGTACTCTATTGTTTTCGTTGTGGTCGGCAAAACATGCGAGACGGTGAATTCTAAAGATTACGTAACAGTTTGCCTCTCTATTATATCGAAACCTCGTTGTATACGGCTCTGCGTTTTAAGCTTTTTTTAAAAAGTACAAATTACCATTTTACCATATGTCTGTATAATATTTATTTATCTATCCACCCAGAATTATTATAAAACGTATAATCAAGGTTTGAGTGATGTTTTTTATCACTAGCTATTCATGTTATGTTTTATTTGTTATCGGGCTTAAAATTCAAGATGTTGGTCAATTGATAACAACTATATCCCGCAATTTGTAGGTTTGAAGACCTTAAATGGAAACGGCAATTACCACAATGCTCACTGCAGTGGGCGTCAAATAATTTTCGAATATAGTTGGGTCATTTGGGGCAACTCCGTGACCGTGGGAGCAGAGCATCATTATCAGTGGATTTGTCTTTTCTGAAAGTTAATGAACAAATTTAGCGGGGTGCCCCTCGAGAAAGTGTGGGCGGAATCCAGGAGGGGGGAAAATCATAATACAGGGGGTTCAAAAATGAGAAATGCTTGGATGCTGAAAAAGGGAACCAAAGGTCCTCCTTTTACAAGGAGTAAAAAAAAGGTCTAGGTTTGTACGTATAAAAAGGTATGGTTACCGAGGTATGCAGACAAAATCCGTCAAATGTCAAAAGTCATCACCAAAGGTTAAATCTTTAATATTGCACCGATTTTTAAAACATGGTCTTCAAATTGTTAACCTTCCACAGTGATTGCACACTCTCATTGACACGCATTTGTATTGGTTTATTGGCTAAATGACAACAAGGTAACCCATACTGCCACTGATCATCCGAATTTAAAATATGTTAGACGATGTTTTGTTGCAGTCTTGAGGAAAGATGAACAATTGACGCCCATTTGGAAAAGAAATCGGGGCAATATTTTAAGATTTAACCCTTGGGCGATGCCCTTTGACATTTGACGATTTTTGGTGTTATATCTCCCTAACCATAAGTTGTAAAGTAGTACAAACTATTACCTTTTTACATCCCTGTGTAACAAGATGAACCACTTTGGTTTACCTTAACAAGATGAACACTTTCGTTAACGTTTGCGCAGATCCAAGCCTTTTCAGTTTTACCCCTGTTAGTGAGGAAACTTTTCCCCCTACTGGATTCCCCCGCCCACACTTTCACGAGGGGCACCCCGCTAAATTGTTCATTCACTTAAAGAAGACCAATCCCCACTGAGCAAATTATACTCTGCTTTCACGGTCACGGAATTGCTCCAAATGACCCACTAATCTTCAAGGCGTATTTTACCTGCCGGTTGATATTAGCGCTATGAGTTCTAGGGACAGATAGTTGGTTGTGGTACCTCAGGAGGGACAAAGCCGAGTGTGCTATCAACTTAGTTCAGATCTGACGTAATAGAGGAAGGACCACCAACACACTAGTTTCAAAACCCGATCACGTGCCGCCTTTTTTATTAATCCGCATTTACCAGCTGTAAGATATGCGATATCACCCTCCCCGGCAGGAGGGCTGACTGGCGCTGGCCTGCTTGAATTTTCTTTTTGAACATCCATTCTATAATTTGGTACCTACAGTATAGCTTAGAATTAATTAACTTTACTCTTTCCATTAGTATCAAAATATGTAGAAACTAACGAGGACGGTCACTATGACGTCCTAAGGTAATAAGTTTAAAAATACTGCATATAGAGAAACATTGAGATTTTGCAAATTTCTGCTCAAAATTTAATATGTAACTACTTTAACTTTTCCATCATGTAAGATGACTCATTAGACATGTTAGTAGGTTTGTACTCATTTTGGTATCAAAGGCAGAGGAGGACCTGCTATCTATTGCAACTACAATCATGTCTGTGATATTCCTGTGTCGTACTGGGCGTGTTGGTATTTCCCTCCTGGAAGGGGGGGGGGGGGGGGGGCAGTGGCGTAAATTTCTTTTGACATCGGGGGGATGGGGTTGATGAAAATTATGGACGAATGGGGTTTGCTGAAAAATCATTACGCGCTAAAAATTTTGCCATGTAGAAGCTAAAATCATTAATATGATTTTAATTTGAACCAAAAATGCGCGCGGAAAGTTACCATTTAAAACTATTATGGTAAAATATGAGGTTATTTTGGGTCAAAAACGTGTGAATTGGTACAACATTGGGGGGGGGGGATGATCGTTCCCCTCCATCCAAATATTGGGGGGGATATCTCCCCCCATCCCCCCCCCCTGGATTTACGACGCCTATGGGGGGGGGGGGTGATTGCCACACCCTAATCCATCACTTTGGGATCACCGCTTTACCTTCCTATACCCCGGTATTTTTAATGGGGGGGCATGAACGGAGCATAAAAATTGTCAATTGGTAATTACAATTAACTCATTTGCACCGTGTTTTGGTTGAGCGAAAAGAATAGAAGAGAGCCTGTACACCCCCCCTTCGGAGACTAGGGTTATTTTTAATTGAATACTTAATTAGGTATAAGTATGACTTATCACATTAATATTTTCAGATAAACTGACATTGGAATCAGTTCGACATGGTAATCGACTATCAAACAGCCACAGCCGTAAACAAATAATTCAACTAACCGGAAGTGAAATATTACAATTTTGTGGTTTTCGGATGTACAATTACACGTGTGGGCGCGCTTGGGCACCCACTATCAGACGTTATACATTGTTACAAGGTACATTGAACTTTCATAACACCGTTTTTCCAATTTTCAAGAGTCGAAGTGATCGGAACTTTCATATTATTTTCACAAGATTTTTAATTAACAATTACGGTCACAATCACCCAAAATGCGAAGCTTATTTTCTACAGATCCGTAGCTCCACACAAAGAGAATGACGGATTTTTGAGGGGTGTTTTCGGTATTTTCCTGAACAAATTCTCCTCTCTTTTGTGATCCAACAACTTGTTCCCAAAAAAGATGGAAATTTAATGTACTGTGCACTTTCCAAAACCCCTACAGTCAAGGGGTCACAACAACATCACGTCAAATTACAAAGTTTTTGTGGACAGTTTTTTTTTTTTCCCCGTAATCACCGAATCGACCGCGGCAAAGAATATGGATCACAAACGGTCTTGGTCTATGTGCAACAGAATACACATCGTCATTGCTAGCTTTTGTCGGATGAAATGGTGTAATCGAATTTAGGTAATTGGTGGTTTTCGCGTTGGTTGGCCTTCCTTTCTATTATGTCCATGCTTCAGATATAAGACATTACAAAGTGTAGGTGAAGCCTGCTAATTGCATAAACAGAATGGCCGCCACTGAAGGCTCCAAATAGAGGTGGCTATACAGGGGGAAAAAATGATATAATTTCAGATAATTTGTCCTAACTCTTATTGATCAGGCTTTATCCCCTGAGCATTTTGACACCAATTTTGTTCAAAATCGTCAACTAAAATGAGAAGGTGTCGCCCAAAAACGTGAATTAAGGGGGGGGGGGGGGGTGGTTCTGAGGAGAAGTCTGAAAATAATAAAAAAATTCGTCAATATGTAATTATATGTCTAAACAATATTATTTTGAGGGTCAAAGAATCCATATTGTACATGTTCCCCAGCAGTGTCCAATCTACCGCGTTTCGTTAAAATGGTGATTTTTGGTCAAATTCAGCTCTGAGGAGGGGCGCTTTTGCCATTAAAAGGTAGATATGCCGCTTTCTGATTGCCCTCATTGAAAACTTGTCCTACAGTAATAATTGTAGTACCCTACTCCAGAAATGTGAGCTCTTTAAACTAAACGGTTTCCGATTGGGCAGCCAGTTTAAATTGGAATGCATCATTAAACAATTTTGTTTTTGCCATAGGTTTGCTGTGTAGCAGTAAACGAACTTTTGCACCCTATTTTTCAAATAGAGACATGCCAAATTATAAAAATTGGCACCGTGACCAAGGAAAAAGAGCTATGTGCCTGAAAATTTCAGAATATACTTTATCCGGCTTATCTTCATTCTACATAGAAATATATATCTAAAAGGAGGTTAAGGTTAGGGAGTGGCCGGCAAAGCGCCTCGGGCTTAATTTTACGTAAAATGGCTAATTTTATGAAAACGAAAAATCAAAAACCTAACGAAATTCATCCAAAGGCGATTCCTGACCTCAAAAACTAAAAATTAACCGTAACATTGCTAAAATATGGTATATAATTCCAGTAATATATATAACGATTTTATCAGATTCAGACACTTCCTGCGGGACCCCCCTTAAGATCACGTTTTGGGCGGCCGCTTATAATTTTTTGGCCGATTTTGACAAAATGGGTGTCAAATGCTCAGGGATCAAAGCTGTATCAAACTAAAGGTAGGCCAAAATGATCTTAAACATCATTTTATAGCCCACCCCTATCCATAATAGTCTTTAGCCATATCCTATCTTGGAGAAGGAATTCTTTTAGTGGAAAAATGCACAGAAGGTGTTTGACAATGGACAACCTTTACTCTCTTACTGTAAAAAAATTAATTGCAAGGTTACATAAAATGTATCGCGAAGATTTGAACCTATAACCCTTGGATCCATAGTCTGAATCTATGCTGTGCAAACCAATTTAGTACAAATGCGTTGATGCTAATCATTCAATACGCCTCACTCTTACATGTAACCAATCTACAATTATTTCCGTGTCAATGAGAAGTTTGTAATTTTGACATTATTATTACATGATCTAAATCCCTATTTGATTATTTACACATCCATTGACAGCAAAACATCATTACCAGCATTTGCTCATTTTAAACTATTTACTGGATTTCACTTAAAAACATCAATATCGCACACCCACCAAAAGAGATCATAGTGAAAGTGGAATTCTGGCACTTGTATAACAATTCTAACAAACACGTATTTGCAATACCTCTGTAGTTGCATTGTCGCACTTCATATAAAAAAATTGTTTTTCAGAAAACGTATAATTTCGAGTACACCTAGAAACATGGGGTTTTAATAACCTCTTAATTTGAGTGAGTAAGTATTCACAAAAATGTGAATTGTTACAATTAAAACACCAAAGTTTCGCTACAAAGACGGGCGTCTATTTTCACTATGCTATTCCGGTGTAAAAAGAGATGTAGCCACAAGGAGCATAGTTCGAGCTCATAGACGACACGGATAAAACGTGATTGAAACTAATGTTGCGTTCAAGAGTCAAACTAAATTGAGTGCCTTATTCTTTAGCGTTGGAGTGGTGGACCATGAGGTCTGGAGGACTATAAAAACTTATATACCTGGCCCTAAAATGTAAATTAGTAACGTAAATAGCGCCATCGAAAGTGGCGCATGCGCAGGAGGTAATTGAACGAACAAAGTTCTACAGGAGTTTTCGCCGACGGTATAGACTGTTCCAATTTCGGTTCGTCTTTGGGTTCAGAGTGCACTGGGAAAAGAGTAATTACACTACTAAAACTAAACTAAAAACATGTGTGCGATTCTGACCCAAAAAATTATGCTCGGGAGTCCGGGAACATAGCCAGTTTCCATTTTTCATAGGCAGCTATTCATTTATTTTCTACTTCAATCGTCATCTCTGATAGTTTCATAAGCCATCTCTAACTCCAAAATAAAATAAAGATAAAGTAAAATTTTACTCCTGGAACTTCATCACCTGGCCCAAGAAGGTGTATTTGGAATAAATATGTGTCAAGGTACTGTGTTAGAATAGGTCCAGTCATATTTGTTCTGCCGAACCACAAGGTGCGCATTAATGCATGCTCTCTGAGCCGCATGAAATTTACTTGTCTACCACAAGGGTAATTGTAGGGCCTTCAATGTTTGTATTATATACGTATTCAATTGATAAAATTATAAGAACATTGGTAGATCCATTTCACATATATGTGATGATATTGAGCTCTGAATTCAAAAATGAATTCATGGTGAATTATAAAATCACTGCAATCTGCAAAACATTACATGTTCCCTGTTTCATTGCTTGTTGAGACCACTTCCATATCCCAAGTGCAATGCCGTAACATGGGTGTCATCTTTAGCCAGCATATGTCAATATAGCCCTTACGTGAAATCTCTCTGTACCAACTTGAATTTTCAAATGCCGAAAAAAATTATATCGAATCCGTAAGATTCCTAGATTATGACACCTGTCTAATCACCCGTGCCTTGAATCTCTATAGACTTGATTAAATGTATGAACTTCTCCTAGAGGTAAAAACAAAACTGATATTCAAAAATTACAGCGTATCCAGAACTGGGACAGAAAAAACTGATATGTGTGCTTGAAACCGGAGAGCATACAACTCAGGATCTCATCAGCTCCATTGGTTATCCATGGAGATTAAAATCACCTAAGATAATGGTTTGCTTGTCTACAAATGTCCTCCATTGACTGACTAAATATTTCTCTCATTATTTGAGCAATTTACTCGTCCCTACCCGTTGGGCAATGACGGCTGCTGAAACTTCTCGTCAAGGCCTCAGCAATAAAACTCATCACAACTTTGAAATCTGCCGAAAAGAAGACACTCTGATATTCTGCTCCCTCCTTCTGGAATGGTTTGCCTGCCAGTATCAGAGATGCTCCTAATGTATGAATCAATTGAAAAAATACATCTTAAAGCAGCTGTGAAAATGTAAGCATTTTCATTGGATGATGCCGGGTCAGTGGCGGCGCCAGACTCTTTTTCGGGGGGGGGGGGGGAAGTGAAATTTGGGGGGGGGGGGGGTCAAAAGGGAAATTCTGGGGGGGGGGGTTAAAAGTATTAATATTGGAGATTTTACCAATTTTGGCCCAAAATCGATGATTTCCTCAAATTTGGTGTTTTTTCCCCCAAATCGCTTAATTTGCCAAAAATCCCTTATTGTTTTCGCCCGCCGGGGGGGGGGGGGGAAGTAGGGGGAGAAAGAAAAGAAGAAACACACTTCGGGGGAAAAAAAACCCCATCCCCCCGTGGCGCCGCCACTGGCCCGTCGGTGCAATTCGACAATCGACCGTATAGTACGCACTGCGTATTGACGTTATTTGCAGGTTGAAGCGCTCGAGTCATACCGCGTTTGCTAAGTTCGCGCGCGCCTGCCCACGTTGCGTCTCGTTGCGTATATTCGTTGCGTTCAACGGGTTGTTCGATTGTTGTCACTGGGTAATGGCAGTCTTCTTTTGTTGTATTTAATCCATAAAGTATCGCGAAATTGAGTTTAAGATGATCTTAAATGATAAGGCTGTTTAAGAATGAGAATAAAGGGATGATTTTGGGAACCGGTACTCTCTTTACGACGAATTTGAAAATACATTCTTAAACAGTTGTCCACGTTGCGTCTCGTTGCGTATGTTCGTTGCGTTCAACGGGTTGTTAGATTTTTGACACTGGATGGTGGCAGTCCTTTCTTGTTGTATTTAAACCATAAAGTATCGCGAAAGTGGGTTAAAGATGATCTTAAATTATGAAGCTGTTTAAGAATGAGAACCGCTACTCCCTTTACGACGAATTGAATTATTTTTGCGTGGAAAAAATAATGGTATCGCCTTGGTTTCATTTCGTCGTAAAGAGAGTACGGGTTCCCAAAATCATACCTTTATTCTCTAATTTATATCCAGGCAATGCGAGCCGGCAGAAAGACGTTCTTTTGAAACACTTTTTTAAGTATTTAAAAATAAATATATTAACGGAATAAAGCGCACACATAATTATGAATAGCGCCGCTATGAGACGGGTTGAAATATATGCTCCAGTCCAGGAGCAGGTTATCTCACATTAGCGATCGACGATGGTTGTGAAGTCTATGAGATTTTCAGTCGCTTAGCTTTCCCATTACCGTGGACTCGAGGGAGGGTCTAGCTGTGGGTTGGTGGAGAAAATTGTGCATGCATATGCACAGTCGAGAACAGAGGGAGTTTATTCCAACTACCATATCGGAAAAAATTATGTTGGCACAAGCAGTGTGGGTGGAAAGAGAAACCATTATCAGTTCCAAGAAGAATGTACTTTTTTACACCTATTGTGTGCACATGGTCGTTTACCCCATTGCGTAGTGCTTTTGTTGCTATGCAACAAAAATTATATTTTATCACTAGGTGTCTGTTTGATTGCAACTTTTGAAAACACTTTTTGCGCTTGTAAAACATTATATTCTGCATGCGTTAATCAAGACTGCTGTCTGGCTGTCGCCAAATCAACTGTGAACGCTAGAGTTGCATCAGTCTAGACATATTTTGTTATTGTACTATTGTATAATTTAATTGTGAAGCTACAGAGGTTCGTTCATCAGCATCAGTGTATATTCACTATGCATATAGCTAGGAACACCTTTGGATGTGAACTACACTTTGCGTAGAAATAAAGTGCGCTCGTGTAACATTGTTGTGTAGGGCCTATATATGCTACTGTTGTTATCCTCTTTTCAAGTTCGGTTGATAATGCATTAAAAAGAGTAAACATTCACTTAATTTACATATCTTGTCTAATATTCTGCCGTCTTTATTTCAAAACTCCCTCTGCTGATATCATGGATGATTGAATCTTTGAAGGGTGCTCAATCTCTGGACTGCATCAATGTCCAAATCTTACGATTCTAACCTGCACCGCATTGCCACTATAACTGTTCATTAATACTGGCGTTCATTACAAAGAGTGTGTCAAAAGCTTTGATTTGGACAAATATCGCAGCAAGACTGAGCAAGCACGAGCCACTGTATGCTACGCAGCTACAATACTAACACAGTTGACTAGAGGATCAAGTAAGTCCACAATAATCATCACTATTTTGTTATATGGCGTTTAATTCAAATGTTGTAGGATATTAAAGGGACCTATCGTGATCCATATCATCGGCAACCACCCCCAAACTTACCTAAAAAGTTGAGATTTTATGTCATCTGTGCAGCTGCTTTAAGTATATTGCATGTGTACCTATAAGCCTATTTGCAGGTTCATTTAGCTCTATTAGTCCCTATTAAAATGATCACAATTAAAAGTTTGTCTCAGCTTCCACATGCATTTGCTTTAAAATTCACTACGCGGTGGCGATGTTTTTTTCTTTTTTTTTCTGCCGCGACCTTTTTACTTCTTAAGTATTTTTTTATTTCGATGATATTCAGTACTGTTGTGCCGAAATACCCGGGTTCCGAACTTCCCTCCACTCCGAACTGCCGAAATACCCGGACATTCGGCAGAGGAGAAGTGAAGTGGAAAATAACGTGCTGTTGATGTGTAGAGCACGTGTCTATCGCAAGCCATAAAGCCATAACGTATTGCTGCAACGCGTTACGTGAAAGTAGCAACGCGTTGCGGCGTCGGACAATCAAAATCATGAATTTCTGTGACGTATTTCAAAAACTAGACCCACAACGCCTTGCTAGATACTTTGCAAAGCGTTGCAAACCTTCGCAACGCGTTGCAAACCTTCGCAACGCGTTGCAAACCTTCGCAACGCGTTGCAAACCTTCACAACGCGTTGCAAGCTTCACAAGGCGTTGCAAGCTTCACAACGCGTTGCAAGCTTCACAACGCGTTGCTAAGGTCCACCAAGCCATAAGGGTCATAACGTATTGCCGCAACGCGTTGTGAGAAAGTCACAACGCGTTGCGACATTCGGCAACGCGTTGCGACATTTCGGCAACGCGTTGCGACATTTCGGCAACGCGTTGCGACATTCGGCAACGCGTTGCGGTGTTGGCCAATCAAAATCATGAATTCTGTGACGTATTTCAAAAATATAAATCTCACAACGCGTTGCGACCTTCACAACGCGTTGCAAACTTCACAACGCGTTGCCGCAATACGTTATGACCCTTATGCCTTCACAACGCGTTGTGAAGTTTACAACGCGTTGTGAAGGCTTGCAACGCGTTGTGAAGGCTTGCAACGCGTTGTGAAAGCCATAAGGGTCATAACGTATTGCCGCAACGCGTTGTTCATCTATTTTTTGAAATAAGTCACAGAATTCAGGATTTGATTGGCCGACGCCGCAACGCGTTGCCGAAATTTCGCAACGCGTTGCTCCTTTCTCACAACGCGTTGCCGCAATACGTTATGACCCTTATCGCAACGCGTTGTGAATCTCGCAACGCGTTGTGAAGGCTTGCAACGCGTTGTGAGTTTCCACAACGCGTTGCTAGCTACTTTTTTTTTGAACGTTTGTGGGTCTATTTTTTGAAATACGTCACTGAAATTGATCATTTTAATTGGCCAACACCGCAACGCGTTGTGAAAAAATGTGGCAACGCGTTGCTACTTTCTCGCAACGCGTGGCGGCAAGACGTTATGGCCTTTATGGCTTGCCATTACGTGTCTGTTACGCATTTTCGTAATTTATTGAATTCTACAATTAAACTCATAAAATCAGGATTTGGCATTTAGAACAAGCATCCCACACCACACACAATCGTGTACACCAGTGATTACTGTTGATGTGCGATAGGTGCTGGTTTACTGAATAATCAATTTAACATAACCCCCCCCCCCCCCTTCAGAATGGGAGCCAATGTATATCAATGCATATGACGTATACATTTGTTTCGAATTCGGCTACCTTGTAAACGAACGTTAGCATAGATCTCACTCCCACTACAATACATTTCTTTGATTAGTCCTTTTAAAAGAAGATGACACACTGTGCAGGTCACTGTCGACCAAGGTCTTCTGGTCCGCTGATATTGATCGCAGTGGTATCGCTACATCGATAGTCGCTTCCTACCTTCGTATGTATAATACCAAGACCACCTCACACGTCATTGTTAATGGTACCAGACGCTGGACAGATCACTTGCAACTTTGAGGGAAAAGTGGTCAACTTTCAATAGATTTGTAGGTAAAATTCATTTCATATGTTTTGGAAAATTTAAAAATCCTGTTGGTATTTCGGGAATACAAACTTTTAATTCACGATTTTTTCCCCAACACCCTACCTTCTCTAATATTAATTAAAAAAACCGAATAAACCCCAACATGAAGTTTTGAACCATCAAAATGTAAGAACAAATAAAAAGATCAAATTTTTAAAAAGATAAGCATGCCGGAGTCAGAGAAAAAAATCCAATGAGCCTCTTTATCATTCAATGGTTCTATTCCGGATTAAAATGTGTATTTTGTCTTTAGAATTAGAACAAGTGTCTATGTGCAACTGGCAATGGACGAATAGCACCATCACCTCTTGGATGTTCTTTGACTTTGATCATTTTGTAAAGTCTTTCTGGATGGCCAGAAATAGAAATATGGAGGAATGTCTCTACTTTTTGACAAATGGGATGCCAGTGTCAATGTATTCCACTCTAAATTCTGGGTGACATATACTTCCCATATTCTGGTTCTTATCTCAAATGCAAGTTTCCTTACATTTTAAAGAACACGAAAACAAGTGATTTTTTCGCGTGGCATCATGATTTCAATATGAGCATTGTACCTCTTGTCGTACGTTAATTTCAATCAAACTTGGAATTCTTACCCTCACAAATGTTATTAAGCCAATGTGGTTCATACGTATACTTTCGCGAAGAAATTTCCGGTCAAGTTGTCCGCATACATGCATAGCTTTTAGTTCGCCATTATGGTACTATTACGAAATGCAACCACCAACTTTGGTTCAATAATGCATGTTGATATTTGCACCAATTTTAAAAGTTGATTTTCAAGTGTTTTTGCCAACCCTGATGTATGCAATTTTGAGGTCTTCATGACACACTTTCAATTTACTTCATTCAAAACCACAAACTTACCTAATCAATCATCAATGTTAATTTTCTTGAATCCTGAATAGTGCAAAGGGTTCCTCGCTGGGAGGAAAGGGAAAAAGCATCATGGACGTCATGTATCGAGATTTATGCTATCACAAGATTTTTATGAGTATTATTATATTTTAAATTAGCTTAAAGCAATATTGGCACATTTTTGAGAGCAGCCCCCAATTTTCAAAATTGATATTTTTGCACCAGGTACGTTGGTAAGTGTCTAGGAACTATACCAGCGAACGAGGAGAATGCTAAACATGTGTATTTATCACAAAATCAGCGATTTTGTAATTAGAATGGGATTTCAGATTGGGAACTACGGCAGAGCTGGAAATGACTACGTTGTATGTCCGTCCATGATGAAATAGTGCCACCCTCGAGAAATAACCTCTAACTTGACTTGACTTGAAACTATTAAAACAACTAATGGATGAGCGTAGACACGTACATGGCGCTATTTCCCGGCTATTTCACATTGGAAGGGCCGTTTTCCAGCAGCCGTGAATTATTATCGGGGATCCCGATAATAATTATTCTCGTACAAAATGTCCTTCGTTTGTGACAACAATAGACATTTCGAGTCTTAACCATTCACAGGTATGAGTTTACTAGCCAGTACAAAGGAACATGTAAAAAATCAAAAAAACTAAAAAATCTAAAAATTGGGGCGCTCTTCAAAAACCTGTGCTAATATTGCTTTTAAGGATATTGAAATATTTGATTTGCAGTGCTGTTGTTAATTCGGTCCATAACCGCGAGCTTCCCGTGCAAATATCCACAATGATGAGGGCGTGATGGACAATCTTCAAATTTAGGTTTTTTTAGCTTTGCTTTCAATCATAAAACAACGTACAAATCTTATGCGGCTGGGAGGATGCTGAATTACTGGAAATTACCTGGAGTTTTATACTGACCATACTCGTAACCAGGAAAAAATATTTGGGGGAGATGGCACCGACCTACGTGCTCGCGTTCACAAGGGGAATTGTGTATTAGGTTGGCCACCTGAGCTGGCACGCGACCCGACCCGTAACCTGATTTCACTGTCATGATTTGCCTCGTGGCCTGATATTTCCCAACGTTAGTGCGAGAGCGTCGTGAGTGGGCGGAAAGGAATATGTTTTAAAAAATACAGATTTTATCGGACACAGTCAAAATGTGTGTATTCCCGATTGGTAAGATGGAAACATTGTTCTTCACCCAAATGTTTGTTCAATATGCGATATATTTTGGGGCTGGGATACCCAAATTTTTTGGACATACCGGCTTTAAAAATTTTACGATTTCCCTCTACACACAAAATCTATACCATCCTCTCTGAGAGATTTATTGAAATACTCTATAATGCAAAAGAGTGAATTTCACTCGTTGAGAGTGACTACAGTCCACTCCGAAAAAGAGCGTCATTTAACACCTTTCGTGGATACTATTTTGGTTCAAATTTATACTTGACAAAATGGTAAATGCTAGCATTTTGTAAATTACCAAGAGTACGCCTTTGACAAAAAAGTATTCTATGAAAGGTGTGAAAGTTTATTCTCTTCAGGTGGCCCCTGTAGTCACTCGGAAAGAGTTCAATTTACACTTTACATTTAGAGAGAAGGTACTTTCAAAATTCGCGGCAGTTTACAACTAAACTGAACACAAAAAAATATAATTTTTCACCAGGTCATATCTTAAAATCCTGCATATCAAAATGAACCAAAATTGGCCACAGGTTTACTTCAATACTCTAAAAACATTTCATTGCCCAAGCAGTTGCAAAACTGACACTACAGACTGTCAAAAAACCCAACTATACAATCAAACTAAAAAATTTAAAAAAAATATATAAACTATGCATTTTGTGAGATATTTTGATTTTATTTTGTAGAGCAGATCCTAACCTAAATCCTCCTTTTTATTCCATCCAATTTGATGCACCCTAACCAGAGATATTGTCAGTTGAACACAAAAAAATAAAATACCACTTGGGCCAGTTTAACTTGAAGGTTCTAACTAAAGAAACTAAAGGTGTGTAGCATCTTGTGGGATTAAAATGTTTTCAAACAAAAGAATATTGTAGAGATCAGATTACCATGCACTGAACTAATCAATATATTATTTTGTAAACAGCGAAAGCCCCAGACATTATGTTGTGGGGAAAATGAGGGGACTCAGCGGGACAATAATCATGAAATTCATGTAAATTTTACTGCTGAAACTCAGGGGACAGCCACAAGTCTCTGTTTATGGGGGACAAATGTGCGGACAATGCTCTAATGGGATGGACTAATTTTCCCTCCCCATTCCCCACTACCTCCAAGATGCCAGGGAGAAACAAAATGAAGAAACCACTGTTGAACAAAAACAATAATAAAGGAATAAAAAGGATGGTTTGTGCTCAAAGGCTTCAGTTTACTTTCAACGAGTGAGTGTGTTTTTATGGTTCTTCCTTCTGCTGAAACCTGGAGTAAAGCCGAGGCAACAAGACTGTTTGGAATTGAATTTCCCAATGCTACATTATTTTATTAGCGATACCTTTTTTAATTTTAAATTTCAATAAAGAATGCCTTGAAGTTGATTTTCAGTGACATATCTGTTGATATCGGGATAGCCGAAACTGGACCAACGGGTTTTCCAAGTGTCTCAGATAATTGGCCATAACTCTTGAACCAGACCCCCAAATTACACCAACTAAAAATCTCATGAAAGCTGAAACATTTCTAAAAAAGAGTCAGTTAACTTCCAGTTGAGATGAACTTAAGATTTGGCAAAAAAAATAAAAATCTTTGATTGTATATTTTTTGAGACAGTCTGTACAGTGAAATGCGCTGACATGGAACCACTTGCTGTATCAGATGTCATGGGCCTGGAAATTTCAGTAAGGTTGAGTTGAACAATCTCCCTCAAGACAGCATCAGAAATCTGGTGAACAGCATCGTAGCAGATGCACTGAATGCTTCCAAGCACATGGTGGACACACACACTACTGATGGTAAATGACATCACCATCATTCAATTATGCTTTGAAACTATACCTTGCTGAAATTTCCAGGCCCATGACATCTGATATCAGCAAGTGGTTCCATATCAGCGCATTTCACTGTTGTGTTAGTTATGCATCTGCTTGTTCAATGACATGTTTTTAGAGTATTGTAGTAATCCTGTGTGCAATTGTGGTTCATTTTGATGGGCAGGATTTCAAGATATGACCTGGTGAAAAATTATATTTTTTTGTGTTCAGTTTAGTTGTAAACTGCCGCGAATTTTGAAAGTACCTTCTCTCTAAATGCAAAAGTGTAAATTGAACTCTTTCCGAGTGACTACAGGGGCCACTCTGAAGAGAATGAAATTTCACACGTTTCATAGAATACTTTTTGGTCAAATGTATTCTTGGTAATTTACAAAATGCTAGATCGTTTACGTTCTAAATGAAATCCATTACTTTAGGTGATTTGCATAGACTTGAGAAAATGAGGCTTGGAAAGCGAATATTAGAGGCGGCCACACTACACATTGCTGTTGCAAATTGTCGCGCAAGATGGCTTTCTATATCTAAATACTTAAGCGGATTGGCTGAACTCACGACTCATTACATCAGCAACTAAAAGAGGTGGGGAGAGTTGTTTAATAAAGTTGTAATGACTTTTGTGAAAAAACAAACAAACAAACAAAAACAAGACAAAAATGAAAGGACAATCTCAGCAAATTTTACATAAAAGATGCATCTTTTTTGTAATAGCCTATGCAAATTAAATCATGGCTCGTAGCGTCAATTGATATTTCAGTTCATAAATGTTGCATTACTTTAAATTACACTTTCAAATCAATCAAGTTCATATCCCAAATTAGACATGGAATTCGCTTGAATTATCCAGCACAAATTTGTACTCAAAACCAAATATTGTTTTGTCACTAACATTCCCAAAATGCATATCTCCTCAAAAGACGTAAGAACTTGACAGACTGCTTTCCTTGTCGTTGCACATAAAATGAAAAACTACTCTGGCAATCCTTAGCGTTTGTTTTATTATGTTAACAGTTCTTTTTGCTAAACACAAGTCATAATCAAACTGTCGCCAGCACACATAATATTTCACATTTTCACTGTCATATTTTCACATTTTACTTTGTTTATCGTAGTTACAAATCCACAAAGTTTCAAAATGTGACGTCACTTAATGAGTTTATAATTATGGATTTCTCCTTTTCTCAAAATTAACATATCTGTGTTTCACATACTGTGGTTTTTCAAAATCGCTATTTATTTACACGCATTTTATTTTATCGTTCTGTTTTGCCGATCCTGTAAGATGTAATTTGCATCGTATTGTGCAATATGCATTATTTTTGTTTTCACAAACAGGCTTCTAATTTTGTAGCTTAATTACTAGAATATAACTGTAGTTTATTATTTCAGTTACTTTAGATATTAAACTTCATAACGTTTTATTGGAAATATTAAAGTCAAATATGCTTGCTTACACAGTCAGTATAGCCATGAAATGTCCCAGTAGATTATCAACCGTGATTTTTTTTAAAACGTGTTTTGTAAAATACGACAGCGTGTGATGTGGGCGACACGGTAAAATGGTGTCTGGTATGTCTTACTTCAACTCTGTATCTTATTTTCATTTTCCTGAACGTCATTCATCTAGCTACATCAAGCAAATTAACCCCACCTTAAGAAGAAGCGGGACTCACAATTCTTTGCTGACAACACCCACAAGAGAAACCTCTACACCCACAACAGAGGCAGAGAAGCAACTAATCAATATTGATTTACATCCAAAGAAGATAGGAAGTAGCTATTCAAAAACATTGGAGTACTGAAATGTGAGTGTTGGTAAACATTTTTAAATTGCCTGATTGTTGGGAAAAGTAGTTATATTTGAATTATTCTTGAGATAGGTGTTAGATATTGACCATACGTTTGACTATTTAGTGTTATACGTATGATAATTTTAAGTTTTTCCGAGGTGAGCCGTTGATCACTACGCCTGACGATTTGTTTGAAAATGAGTGCGCCCTAATCGGAAAATCTCTGAGTCAGCCTTAAGATTTCCAGATTACACGATCTTTCAAGATCGCACGAATTTTATGAAAAGAGTCGCTGGCCGGAAAACTCATATGCTGGCAACATAAAATCACCTATATGTTTATTCTGTTGAAAAAAAAACTAAGGCTCTATTTTTGCCAAGGTCGCCCATATAGAAACCACTATGCCCGATTCTGTGCTGTGCTATTACCCCGTTTTCATTAAATGTTTCTCTCTTATGAAAATGATCTACTTACTAATATTAATTTTGGGGTTTAGTGTTAGTGTGTAAGGATATGTGATTTCAGACATAAACAAAATCATGCATTTTTTAAGATGCCCTAAAAACATTTCTTTGATCTTAAGTCCCCTGCAAGACTGGCTTGGCAATAGAGAGTTTGGTTAAATGGTTGCAAGTGATTATATAAAGGGTGGTAACGAATGGGAGAGTTGTAGGTGGATAATCGTCCAGGACAGGCAGAGTTACCACGATAAGACAGGTATATGCCCGGTGGTTATGAAAAGATGATGCAAGTTTAATGGAAGGGATTGCCTTTTCTACTTAGATAATTTATTAGGTTGCTTTTTAGAAAATTATGTTGCTATAAACATCCATTTTGAACACATCTGTGGTAATGATTGAAGCATAATTCTAAAGTTTTAGCTACTGTGTGTATATTATTCAAGTTGCAGTTTTAGTTAACATTCTTAATTTGTTCATATTTAATATACTTTAGTTCATGGTAGTTGGCCATTTAGTTAATATCGCACACTGATGTTGGTTTTATCAGAGGTGTCGCCAGCGTGGTGGCATAGGGGCAGATTGCCACCTGGTAAAGTATTTTTTTAGGGAAAATCGGCAAGGAAATATACGGATCATCCCCTTTTTTCACACTTTGCCCCTGCGGTCAAGTCATTTTTACCTGCGATCGGGATTGTTTTGCACTAACCGGGAACCTGCCCCCACTTTATTTGAGTGTATCAAATTAATAACAGACAAGTTTCGCATATTATTTTCAAGGACGCAGATAAATGGGTTATATATAGAGAACAACTTTGAGGTAAAATTTCTGAGAGCAGTATGTTTTACCCTTTCCCATTTCCAATAACTTGCCATACAAACCCCCTTTCATTAACTCGGTCTTTTTTCTGATCTACTATCTATAACTCCCCATCCATCATCACATGCTCTTCGCTCTCTCTCTCAGCTTTTGGAGGGCCCAAGTTTCCTTCACACTAAACTACTCCTTAGACCCATTCATTTCAAGTAGTTATTGTAATCTCTGTCAAACGTAATTTGATACATGGTAACTCTACTGTATTATAAAAAATGAACACAAAGGCACCAGAAATTTCAGTCATTGATGCAGTCCATCACGGTTTCTGGGGCATTGTGATGTTTACATTTATCTCTTGCACAGGGCGGGCTCACTATACTGAGCTTGTCGAGCCTCGTGTCGTATAGGTCAGCCAATGCTCTCTTATTGTTTGGAAATTATATCAATTGATTTTTATATAAAACCAAAAAACTAAAAAATTAAAGGCTGACTCAAAAAAGATTTCGAAATATAATTTGTGTATGTAGTAATTACAGGCTGACTCAGAGATTTCGAAATATATTTTTATTCCGTATTATTACTAAAAGTCATCAAGAACTAAAGAAAATCACCTAAAATGCCTAATTACACATTAGAGTGAATCGGATTGTCCGTTTCCAT
The DNA here is from genome assembly GCA_023653785.1 of Ophioderma brevispina. NCBI lineage: Eukaryota > Metazoa > Echinodermata > Ophiuroidea > Amphilepidida > Ophiodermatidae > Ophioderma > Ophioderma brevispina. The sequence continues at coordinate 69,951 of JAMKCH010058417.1, read as the reverse complement.
GGCGTAAGCATTTATGCAACGTATCACGTGCCCCTAGGATACCGTGTATAATACAAATTCCGGATTCGGAATTTTAAACAAAGTTTGTGATTTTCTATATAAAGGACTTCGATTTGAGCTTAGTTATTTTCCCAACAGTGATTATTACATGGACAAGCTTATGTTATGCAAAAACCGTTTGTTTGAAAATTGAGTGCGCCCTCTGAAATCTCTGAGTCCGCCTTTAAAAATATTCATTAGAACTAACATCCTTACTTAAAATGCCGAATTACACAGATGAATCAGATTTTCCGTTTCCATGGAGTAAACATTTATGCAAAGTAATAACAGTGACATAATGAATACCGTATATAACAAACGATTTGTTTGAAAATTAGTGCGCCCTCATCGGGAACTCTCGAGTCAGCCGGGGGGGGGGTGGACACGATCTGCTCGATTGAGCATTGGGCATTTTCCAATCGGTAATTTGGGGAATTGCTACGTATTTTACTATGGCCGCCTCGGTCCCAGTGACATTACAAAATCATCTCTTAACCTTTGTTCAAAAGAACTTAGTAATATCATGATATTTAGGAAAAAAATATTGGACGTCAAAATCGTCGGGGTTAGTGGATCTACCCCGCTGCAAAAATATGTATTCCAATAACGGTTCATTTAGATTTAATATTCGTGAACCAGCCTAGTCTTTAGTCAAGTCCGTGTGTAACCTTCGATATGCGTAAGAGCGCCCTCCTTACCGTTAAGTCCTTTGAAAAGACTAGCACCCGAAGTTGATGCAGTTTTGAATTCGCTGTTGCTGTTATTTGGCAGTCCTACCCCCTGGAGTCAGCCTTTAACTTGGAAGTTTAACAAAGTTCAATTATCACCTTACAGAAAAAATCGTTAGCAAGAAAATCAACTCATGCTTTTCCGGACTCCTCAGAAACGTCATTATTTGTAGACAACAGAATTTTGAATGCTATGGTGTCCCCCCCTTAAGTATTATATGGCAAGGCAAGGTAATGGGACTGTTATACTATACAAATGTGTCTGCCTTAAAATGAAAAATTCCTATTCGTCTCAAACTTTTGAATTAACCCCCGTCTTACCACGCTTTTTTTGTTAACACGGTTAACCAAGGGGGGTGGGTTACCACCCCCTCGAGAGTTTGTTATAAAGCCCCGATGCTTATGATTTTGATACCAGCGAATAGCATTGCCTCCTCTTTCTATTCCTACCAAAATAAGTACCAACAGACCTAGTATTGCGTCCACTGAGTCATCCCAAGTCCGTTGTCGGCAAAATTGGGCATTTTCTCACGAAATAGGTGAAAATCGAATTTTGCGCAAAAACCTAGGAATATCGGATTTTCATGCGGTTTTTCACTCTAAATGATGTAATTGGCTAGTTTAACATAATCATAGAGTTTTTTTTTAGAGCCATACTGGTGGGCATAATATTTTGAAAATTCACCATAAAATATCCTTGGGTAGCAACACCCGGACCCCACCGCGCGCAACACGTCACTTGGCCGCGGATGACCCCCCCCCCCCACCCTTCAACTTTGCCGGCATACCCGTACCCGGTGAAGTGCTACCTTCCATATATTTTTTCGACTAAAATGAACCGGAAGGATGAGAGAACGATTACCTAGAAGCTTTTTTGCGAAAGTTTTGTCATTTTAGCGCACCCCCCCCCTGGTAAGACGAGGTTAAGCATTTTAGGTGTTTTAGGTGACCTATCTTTAGTTTTCGTTGACTATTTTTTGATGAATACACACAAACAAATTATAATTTTGAATATCCGAGTCAGCCTTTCAGAAATGGGTGGAGCAAGAACTTTTTTAATTTTGAAGAAACTAAGAATAAAGGCATAGATTTTAGTACAAATAGGCCTAACGGAAAATTTTATTTTATATGAAATTCATTTTCATTTTAGGAACTTGACGAGACAAACTATTGAATAATTTTTTCCAAGTTGTACTTTACTACAGGTTAGATTAGCTTTACTGTAATATTCACAGAATTATGATCGACTTGCTTCTAAGTTTTTGAGCAAAAACCTTCACAAAACCCGAACCGGTGCTTGTACTCAATACATCACAATTCATATATTCTATCGCTGTTTTTTCCACGATCTATATGTTCGCATTTTTAAACCTCAAGTTCGTGGCTACCTAGGCCCATTTTTTTTCGATTATGTTTACATAGATTGTCTGGAAGCCAAAAAATGCTAACAGAATGTCTACTTCGCCAGTGATTGTTTGTTGCAGACACAGTTCTATGGAAAATCCAATTCTTTAGAATTATCATTCTCAGAAATGAAGAACTCTCATTGTTTGTCATTCTGTTCCCGCTTTACACAAATCGATCCCCCCTATACTCGATTCGCGTTGATACGTTCGTCCCCCTGTAGTTTTGGCCTATTCCAATCAGTCGGAGAGGGAAAATTAAAGAATTCAAATGCATTGGCCACCGGTTTATCTTGGAGGACACTCCGGTCCTTTAACTCCATATGTGTCTACCTGCATGACACTATCCACGGGTCTAGTTTTCCTTGTGCTGCACAGGATACATGTGAACAAGCATTGTTTCCTCATCCCACCCCCATCTGTTCATACGACTGGTAAGGGCTTGCCTGTGTTCCTGAGGAGTCATGTCTTTAATTAGTTTCTGGTTTGCTTTTGTATCTCAAGTCCTGCTCTGTCTGTCCTGCTCCTCTGATACATTTCATTGAATGATTAAGGTGACCTCTTTCTGTTCAATCCTCTTTAACACCGTTCCCACGTGCACCTTTTGCCTTCTTTGCAGGACCTTCACAGTACAGAGTCTGTGTGCACCATCTTGTGAGTACTTATTAGATGATATTTTTGTCAACTCATGCATTTCACCGATTTAGTCAGCTTCTTCAACTCCTATGCCGTATGTCCCTCTTCTTTTAGAGATGCACTAGTGGTGGGTTTTATGCTGATCTGGCCCTTCTTGAGGTGCTTGTGTCAGCGTTCTAATTTCTGTACAAAGCTAATGTGAAGTGTAGATTGTAAACTCCCATGAAAGCCTTGGTAGTATTTGCATTGTTTACTCCACATTTTCATGATACCTTGATTTGGGCTTTTGTCTGTCAGTTTTAGCAGATGTTGTAGCTTTTCTGTCAACTTGATCCTTATGCCATCATCTTTTTAGGTCTTCGTAGATAAGCGTTCCAGAAATCGGACAGGTTGGCTGTGGATGTTGCCTATTTCCTTTCCCATCGATGGTCCAGCTGGATCAAATGCAACATACTGAGTTTTTATGACCTTCTTGTCTCATTTTTTGTCTGGTAATAAATTTTTCTTCATGGCATGGGGCCTACACTTTGCTTGTTTTGCCTTCATGTGCGAGTCCATGTAAGGATTCTTCTACTGAGGTGATTAGCTAGCCTTGCAGCCTCTGGGTTTTCTTGGCTGTAAAGTAGATCTCTGCATGCTGATGGTTGAAGACTGTGAGCAAGAGTGTACATGATAAGGGAACATCCTTGGCATACTCCTACAAGTCACTGCACTCCAGTCTGTGGTCCTCCTTTGGTCTTGACTCTGTGACTGGTCGTCGTAGTAGTTGAACACTAGCTTACGTATATGTTCAGGCACATAGTACCATTCAAAGAGCAAACTGGATGAGGTTATGAGGGACTGATCCGTAGGCATTCTGCAGGTCCTGACAATATCTTTGTTGTCCACAAGATATTTTATGTCCTGTGATACAACCTAGCTTGCCGCCACAATCTTCTCAACTGTCTTGCGATGTCCGCTGTTTATTCCAGAATCACTTGGGGATTGAAGAAATTTACGATTAAAAGTGAAGGTCGCCCAGTCAAACTTGAAATATCGGGGCCGTTGGCCATAAAAGCGTAGGCCAGATGCATTATAATGCATGGCGAATCGTGCTACACTCACACCTGCCAATGAGAGAGATCTTTTAAGCATATTACCCGGGCAGGTACTGTTACCTGTTTGCCCTATGGCAACCCAACACCCTACCCTATATTGAGTCGTTTGACTTATAAAACACGAATATCATTCGATGTCACACTCCCTCAAATTTATCAATTCCTCACTGCGAAGAAATCCTGCGAAAGCAAGCAGACATACTGCACACAACCTAATGTCCTTTAGGTTCGACCCCTGTCCGTACTTGTCTGTAAGATATCAACAGTAATCGGTTCTTTTGCACACTTGCTTGGCAGTAAGACACCTAAGACCTTCCAACAACAAATGCAGGAACTTTTGATCGCAAGGATTAACACCACCTGGTCTACAATCATGGAACCACTTGATACTGTAAAAGATTCCCTTGATCCTAGAAAAAGGTGCGTTATGAGTATATAATTCAACAAAGTACCTAGCAATATCTTCTGAAAAGCCCGGAAGATGGGGAACTTTTGTTCGTGACACCAACTTCGGTTACTTCGCCATGCTCTAGAGTACTTATTAACAGTGCTTGGAGCCCGAGAAGCTTTCAAAACCTTTTCCACACCGTCTTTATAATCAAAAGCTCTGTAAGGATGAAAATACATTAAAATCCTTAATGAATAAAGTCATCTTTATCCAACACTATGCAGCACCGAACGAGTAAATCTTTGCTAACGCCACACGGCGTCAAAATACTGTTCAATGCTGAACACACAATACAAACTTGACATATGTATTACCATGCGGTAAAACTCTTGAACATTAAAAGCTCTGCAGTCTAACACACAATACCGCACTTTGCATTTGTGGGGTTCCAAAAATGGACTAAGAGTTCTTTCCTTGCAAAAAAAATAAATCTTTGAACTTGATGACTTGCTTGACTAAGCACGCAAATAGGCTGTTCCTGAAAATAAGATAGGGTAGAAAACTGCAGACGGCCTATCCGGGACTACTAAAAAGTACCTGAAGCTTTTGAAGCACACAAATGTTTGATAACTTGAGGAACTACAGTAGGTGAATAAGGGGCACCAACCAATTATTCTCTCCCTCCCAAGAAGTAGCAAAAGCATTCACATATGAGGAATTAGGACACCAGAAATTGGAATTGAAATTGGGAATCTTTGCATTAGTATGATCAACAAACCGATCAACCGAAAATGGGCCCTACATATTATTCATGAATTCAAAAAAATCACGAGACACACTGCAATCGTCTTGATCTTCCATCTTACTCAGCACATCAGCTGCCGAATTTTCCTCCCTAGGAATTCATTGCGCAAATTCGTACAAACTAACATACTCAGATCTTGTAACTCCTGTACCATGCTGCCCTTTGCTACAATACTCAAGACCCCTTCATTACACCTACCAATACTGTTCTTGCCAGACATACCCCTAAATCTCATCTCAAGGCCCTAAGCTATGGATGCAATTGCCCTCTGAACTACAGAATTTCCCCTCACTATCATCCTTTAAAAACAAAGTCTCTTGTCAAGATGTACGATGTCATGCCTTCTTACTTTCGTTTTTCTTCTCCATTTCCCCCTCTTCTCTTTCTACCTCCTCTTAACTTATCATTTCATTTAGTCAGACATCATGTTTGTCCTTAAGGGGACAAGATAGCTCAATCAGATAAGCGCTCGACTCCAGTGTACGCTCATCCATGCGTATAGGCGTGCGTTCGAGCCCTGTGAGATTCAGCTATCTTGTAATTTCCCTGGACAAGAAATTAACCGCTTGGTTGTCTCGATTTACCCATGCGATATTTGGGGAGCTGGTCCCGGCTGCAATGGTTATGTATGTTTGCTGATAAGGGAAAGCGCTTATCCCGATCTGCTGCATCCCTTGAAATAATGGTAATGGTATGGTTGGGCAACAGTGATCAGAGCCATTGTGAAAGCGGCTTGAGGCCAAATAGCATAATGCGCTAATAAATCTCTGAATTGTTATTATTATTAGTTTGTCCGGTCCTGTATATTTGTCTCGTCTCCGCCCCCCTTGTTTTTTCCTATTTAAGGAAATATGTAAGAATTTTGTTCAGCTCAGTTGACGTACATTTTCTAAAATATATTGTAATACATCAAGAATTCCCGAAAAAAAATAATCAATTTGATGTAAAATTAACAAAATAGAGGCATTTTTGCTTTTTAGACATACGAAGAAAAACGGGCGGATTTTTCAGCCCAATGCTTCATTGATCAAAAGCACCCAATTTTGCTCTCTAGTGACGTCAAAATGATGACCAATGCTGGTGGAAAATTAGATTTTTGGGTATGCAATGAAACAAGTTACAACTATGCCAACACTAATTTTGGGAGTTATGAATCGACCGAATGGGTTATAAGAGAGCTATAGTAGATTCAACTCATAGTGTCACCAGAAGAGAGAGAAAAGTTTTGGACAGCGTCGCTATATTAGGGAGAGGAGACAGAAAAGAAAAATATTGGGCCGATTCACCTGTTCATGAACAAAGCTAAGATTAATCTGGCTTTTCATGTTGATATTTTTAGAAAGAGGCAGTGCATAAGCCTTTTGTGTTCGATCAAAATTCAGTGACATTACATGAATACCATGGTAAGCCAACATACGATTAGTCAGAATCTTTTGAGAGATATTTAGCTCTAAATGCGCTTTATACTTTATTTGAATGTTTCATTTTATTAAAGCATAGGATTGATTTTTCTCTGACTATTGGACTACATGTTTCATAGGTTTTAACGTGGAATTTTAATTTCCACCCATGCACCGAGGCCCTCATTAATGCCTGTACCTCGAAGAAGAGATACTAGATGTGACACGATGGGTTGAATTACTATAGTGGTGTTGACGAAATATTTAGGTTTTTGCGACAGCTGGAGAAGGGATGCAAATTGGTTTCTATATATTTCACCAAGTCTCAATTACAGGAAAAGAAAACATCGTGTTGACTCGAATTGTTAATTTTTTGTCATTGATGACACTGTAATATTGATTGATTATATGGAAATATTAAATAAAATTGAAAAAATAAGTTACAGAAGACATATTTTGTTTCATTTCGTTGTGTTTCGTTGATATCGATCGCCAGTTTCACCTAGAATAGGGAAGTGGCAAACACTGCGATATGATGGCATCACTTGGACGTCACCATTTGCCTGCGTTTTGGATTTGTCGGAATCGTTTCGATGTCATGACATATTTTCTTTATGCATATCTCTTGTACCTTTTTTCAATTTGTGACATTTTTGTAGAGGGAACTGCTACCTCACGCCTCGCGTTTAGCAGTGTCATCGTCCCCTTCACTTGTATGTATTCCAAAATATGCGTTGTATCTGTTTTTTGTAATATTATCACCTATAGTTGGTCATGACTTTTGAAAATATGTTTTCATTTGAACATAGTCTATAAAAACCAAATAGTTCTCTTGTCAGCATTCTATGGTTATCTAGATATTAACCGTTTTGTATCATCTGTTTATTTTTACAGCCTGTCTCAAAAAATGGTACAATTAAAAACTGATTTTTTTTTTCAATATTATATCTAAACATAAGTAAGTCGTTTTGTAATCATATTAAAGAGAAAAGATCAGGTTTTCCAGGATTTTTTGTTTCATCTCATTTGCTTGTTTCAATCGAGAGATAACTCTAGTTTACTGCGGAACACAAAATCGAGTTTGTGCCACTCTCTGGTTGAACGAAAACGGTGAAAGAATTAGTTAAACGTAAGTTATTCACATTTGAACAGATATGAAATTCTTTAAAAAGGGATTAACTTCGTAACGAAACTCTAAAAGATACGAAAATAGTTACGTAATGGTGGAAGTTATCATCAGTAAGTTCTGGCTTTAAGATAAAGTGAATAACATTTGCCATAGTGTTGTTTGTTAGAAGAGAACCATGAGCGTACAGCAACCTGGAGGAGAGAGTTTTTATGATCTTGAAGTATCATGAAACGCAAATTCCTACCAACACCTTGATACTTTGCTTCCAAATTCAAATTGTTATTGACTTCAACAATTAGTAAATGCACAAAGATAGTCCAATATTTTAAAACCATTTCTTTGGATTTGGAGGGTTTATTGTGGTTGCAATTACATTCCTTCTGCATGATTTTAACAGATACCAATTTTGTAATAAATTCAAAGCTCCATATGATTGACGTGCAATCATTATTTGTATTGTTTATTATTCATGAAAAGAAGATATTTATCATTGAACTGATTATGTTGACTATTAAAACTTGTGTTGATAAAACCAGACTTCTATTGTTTAATTTAATCTGTGTTTTGTTTCTTTTGTCATGTTGCAATCTTTTTGTAAGCTTCAAGACAGCATGGCATAACTGCGCGAAACAACTTTGCCCATGCATAAAAGTGGCACAAAATTGATTTTGGTGTATCGCACTAAATTGATTTTATCTCTAGATTGACAAAAGCAAATAAGATGAAACAAACACCATTGGAAAGCCTGATCTTTGTTCATTAATATTATGCCAAGTAAGAATGACTTATTTTGAAATTTCATATTTAAACAATTTTTTTTCTGATTGTACCACTTTTTTGAGACAGGCTATATACATGTTTTGTGAAGAGGCAAAATAAATCTGAATCTACTCACTACTCCTTGATTATCTGTACATAATCTTCCCTTCTTCAGGAACAAACGATTAAATGGCAAGGGATACCCCTTTAAGTTCTCGCCATGTTGAACATTTCTGCCTCTCCAACGCATTCCAATTCTGATAGAATTCAAACTTTAATACCGCAATGCACAGTCCATTCCCCACACCCAGTACTACTGGCGTCAGAAAATACCAGCATCTGTGGTAAAGAATATGCAAAAATCATACGTTTATTTAGGTCCACTAAATGAAATTTCCAGAAAAATAGCTCTTCTATAACTCTACTTCGTTCTGGATACGGAAATTTCGATTCCAATATGGGTATTTAAATATTTCCTTGTGCATGTATCTGGTTTTGAGAGCCCCAACTGCCGGAGCCACAGACTCGATTTTACCTGTAATCGAAGCTAATTACTGGTATGGTAGTTCTTCCTGAAACCTTGAAATGCAATCCCCAATATCCTTCACCCTCTTTTGGGTCACAACCAAACACCTTCTGTTCCATTCCACGTTAAACCCATCCAATCCACTATTTGTGTAAGGATCCACATACATTATCTTTATTTGGCACCAAACCTGCTACAAGCAAGTCCTGCTTGACTCTCTGTGCTGTTTCCTCACACGTACCTCTCTCAGCCTCTCTACCCCATCTACATCATCAAAATATAATACTAAAAATACCATCACTTATCCAGTGTTTCACTAATGGCCTTAAACATTTTGTAAAAATGTACGGAGCTGTGGATAAACGAAAAGGTAATACAGAAAACACATAATATTTGATTATACCATTGCACTTCCATGAAAACCCAAGAAATTTGAGTATGATCTTCAAAAATCTGATATGATGATATCCCCACTTAAGATCGAACGTAAAAAAGAAATCCCCTTTTCTGAAATATTTGAGTGCGTCATTCCAATCTTCGAATATATCTTGTCTTTCCATAAAAATTGATTAACAAACCTCAAATCTAAAATTAACCTCTTTTTTACCTGAAGAGTTCACAGAAACTGTCGGGGTTTACGTGTGGAGGTTCATCCAGTCAACAAGGTCATTATTTCTGAGTTCTACAATGATGCCAAAACAAAGTTAGAGTGAACTATTGCCGATCTATTGTTCTTAGCATAATAAGATGGCGGGTTTTCAATTAAAGGCAACTTGTAGCCACATGCAATTACGTCCATAACTTCTGAGTTAGCGCCAATGTCCTTCCAAAAAGAAAAAGCAGATTTAAGACGACTTTTTACTAAAGGTTCTGCTGAACCTTGTTCATACTCGTAATAGTTCTCAGAAAGGAAACCATATTCGCACCCTGAATCCTTGTAATCTTGTTCCGCATCCCCCCACGTTACTTATTGACACAGGAACTGGCGCTAAAAACTTGAAAGGAATCATCCGCCAACTCAACACTCAAATACTCTTCCACGGCTCCCCAGTCTATTAATTCGATATTAAATCAGAAAATGAAAACATTAAAACCTCGATTTAATAAAATCATAATTAATCAACCTCAAATGCGAGAAAAATACCGTCTTTAGAATACTTTCTATTTCTTCCCTGCATCCGACTTATCAGCCAAACGCATAAGCTTATTACCCTTGCGTACCTCAGGTAGCACTTGGTTACTCAGTACTTCAGTAGCAGCCTCCACGTTTTACCTTAAGCGTTACCGTCGTTTCCACCTTGTCGTAGACTCCATTATTGAATAGGAACTTCTTCTTATAATAGGGTTATAAACGAGAATCCCATTCTAGAAGTTTGGGGAAGAAGGTTTGAAGATGTGTTTTTTATCCAACCTATGGGAAATGTCGGGTACTTTCTAAAATAAGAGGTTAAAATTAGTACAGGGGTAAATTTGAAATCAAGTCAAATCGTATTAATGTACACCAATGTATTTGTCTCATTGTAAGGATTAAAAAAAGATATAGTTTGTATAGGTTCCCACGGCTACAGCCCTGATAAGGTTCAAGGTCATTCTGGGGCAAAAAAAAAAACCAATGCTCAGATTTTGTTGAAACCGGTGTCAAATTATTGCCCTGGTCATACTGAAGCAGAAAATGTAGTTCAATTCTTTGGGTGACAGCTCTGTATACACTTTGAGGTCAAGTTTTGGTGACCCCTATATACCATGTAGACCCTTCTTACATTTTGCCCACTATATACTTGAGTGTGGGCCTGACGTTTCGATCCTAGCAGGATCTTCATCAAAGGCAAACTGACAAAACAACAGATATAGTCAGGTGGAAGTTAGGCACACAGCCTGAAGGATGGAAATGGAGTACATACTTTTTCTATTGATAGATTTTAGTTCATTAGGACCTAAGCCAATCATTTTTGGAGGGTTTGCACAATTTGTTACAGTGGCATTTTGAAAATCCAATATGGCTGCTACCATGTCCAAAATCACTAAAATTCCCTTCCGATAGAGACAAATATTTCTCGGTACTCCGGTGTTTTAAGCACGAAAAAGTGTTGGTAATGTAATTTTATCATTGCATTGCCACAAAAATCCAATATGGCTGCTCAAAAGTCAAATATGCTCTCGAAATCATTAAAATGATCTTAACTCCTCCATTATACCTATTTACGCTACTTGAATACATACTGAACACCTAAAACATGTTCTGCAGGTGTTCACACTCTGCAAGTGTTACTTTAACACCTCTAGAATGCATTTCCAACGCATCCGGACACGTCAAGTGTTCTGCACATTTTGCAGTTTAGAGGCATGATTCCAGTGTCTATATGCATGCTTTATGCTTTACACTTATGAGATACATGTATTTGATCACTACAAACCCTTATTTGTCATTTCTCTGTGATGGACATTTTCAAAATTCAAGATGGCAACCAATACAGCCGCCTTTAAAAATAGTAAAACCTACATTATATGTGTATTATATGGAGTTACATCAACTAATTATTATTATAAAGGTGCAATTAAGATTTGGGATAAGTATTTGACCATTTGACATTCTTATCTGGAATTTCTGTTTCTTTAACATGCAAAAATGCTAAGAAGGTGGGCCAATGTGGCTGCCTTTTACCTTCTTTAAAACCTATAAATTACGATACATCTGTATTGTATTTAGATAAAACACCGAAAATGATTATTAAAGTTTAAATTAAAGTATGAGATGCATGTCTTTGAGCATTAATAACTCGTATCTGGTATATTTGTTTTGACAACATGCTTAAAATTCAAAATGATGGCCAATATATTAGGAATATATGACAATTTGTAGGTTTTAAAAATCTTAAAAGGCAGTCTTATTGACTGCCATCTTGATTGGTAAGCTTGTTAACACACTTGAAATGTCAGATATGAGTTCCTACTGGGTATAGAGCGCAGAATTATGCCTCTATCACAAATACTTAATGAGTTATGGTCAATTGAATGATATCAGGGTATATTGGGTTTTAGGGTGGCCATATTGGATAATGTTGTGATCAAATCACGTCAATAACCCGTCCAAAAGATTCCTCGTGCTTTAAAACCTGGATCTAGTGCATAAAATTATGGCCATTTGAATGAATTTGAGATTGATAGCGGCCATATTGTATTTCTAGAAAATGGCACTGCACGAAATTTTGCACACCCTCCAGAAATTATTAGCTTAGGTCATCATTGACAAAAATCGATCAATAGAAAAAGTCTGTACTCCATTTCCACCCTGTGCCCACAATTCCTCCTGATTAATAAGACAAACCATATATACAAACAAGGAACAAAAGACAGTAACCTTGTTCAGGGAGGGGTGATGGGTAAAGGAACTGGGAGAGAAAGCTGAAAAAGAGAACAATGGGAATTAATGAACAAAGATATGTGACGATAACCAAGTCAGCGGGGCATGGAGAAGTGGAGGACGGATGAGTGATGGGCAAAGGGACTAGGAGAGCCTGCTGGAAAAAGAACAATAAGAGTTAATGAACAAGGGGATGGGTGATAATGACCAGGAGATCAGCGAGGCATGGACAGGGTAAAGCTGAAAGGGAACAATGGGATGATGAGTGGCAAAGAGGGGAAGACATAATGATCAAAGGATGGGACAAAGAAGACTGGAAATGAGAAACCTGAAAGAAAACAAAAAGGTGGGGGGTAAAGTGAAAAATGAATGGGAATACATATAACAAAACAAAGCATAATATAACATATAACAAAACAAAGCATAATATAACATATAACAAAATAGAGCATAAAATATCATATATCAAAACAATAATGATAATAATAACAATAATAAAATATAGTGAACAAGAAAATCAAAGCCTAGATAAAAAACATGAATAATGAAATGTTAAGCATGGTAAAAATTACAGAGAAACCTAAAAAAAGAGAAGATGAAAAAAGGGGTTGGTTACATATTTAGTGAAATAAGGGACCTAGTCGTTCCCTTCCTGGATGTTGTGACCATGCGGCTGGATGGTGAGTAGACGCTTCATCCACACCTTCTCTCTGCTGAGACGGACAGTGTCGGAGCGGTTGCCAAGAGATTCGATACCCTGTAAGGTCATATCAGAAATAGTATGGTTAGGTAAGTTGAAGTGCTGACCCACCGGTGTTTCCAACTTGTTGGTGTTGACTGTGGACCTATGGCCATAGAAGCATCTCTTGTGAGGAGTCTTAGTTTCCCCAACATACTGGACTCCACACACTGCCAGAAATAAGATAAATGACATTAGAAGTACCAGTAGCATGACTGGTTGGTACCAGTAGCATGACTGGTGAACGAGTCGGTCTCCTGTATATGGTCCTTACAGACGATACATCTCGAACCTGTGCACTTGAAAGTACCTTGCTGTGTAGGAGAAGAAGTATCAGTTAGTGGGCGGGACTGAAGCCCTCACAATCATGTCACGTAGATTGCACGGACGTCTGTAGGCCAAGATGGGAGTGTCAGGAACAGGACGGCGAAGGCGATCTGAAGTGTGAAGAATATGATGGTTAGTGTTAGCAATACGGCGCAGGGGAGGAAGACGTATCCTGGTTTCTTGGTTTCTCTGCAAGTGCTGTAGACCAGAGTTTTTTTTAACTCTGCTGGGGCTGTGTCCTCTGGCCACTAGGTGTTTCTTCAAATTCCTGGAATGGTATAAAAATCTAGAATCATTAGAACATATGCGCCGAAGGCGAAGAGCCTGACTGTAAGCTATGCCAGTCTTACAGTGGCGAGGGTGGCACCTAGAGGAATGAAGATACTGATGAGTGTCTGTAGGCTTGGTATATAGATCCGTGGAGAGGGTGCCTTCTGCTTTCTTGATGGTGACATCAAGGAAATGTACCTGTTGGTGAGAATATTCAGAAGTGGTTCTGTGGAAGGAATTGATGTGGTTAGTAAATGTGATGAGGCTCTCGGTGCTACAGCAAGCATCTGCTCTTCAAGACTGTACATGAAAAGGCAAGCCAGCGAGGGCGCCATCCTCTTGCCCATCGCTGTCCCATGTACCTGCAAGTAATTGTCATTCATAAAAGTAAAATTATTCTTGGTTAGTACATGCTTCATTAATTACAAAACCCACTAATTACAAAACCAAATGCCAAATATTGTAAAATATGGCAAGACGAACAATTTGACACCATTTTCAACAAAATCGGAGCACTGGGTAACATTTACCCCCAGGATGACCTTGAACCTTAATAGGGCTGTACCTGTTTAACTAAAGGTCAGAACCAAGACAAACTATACCTTTTCAATTTGATATGTGGCGATTTGATATGTGGCAAATAGATGATATAGCTTTATCGATGATTTGTTAAAACAGCTTTCTTTTCCTTGATCCAATAATATTTATTTAAAATACAAAAATCGATGTGCTCGCGTTAACATGCGGTGAGTTGTCTGTAACAAGTAGACAATAAATTATAATTTAAATGATGATTTGTTGAAACAACGTTCTTTAAATTGATCAAGTTATACTTCTTTAAAAAATAAAAATCCATGATGTCGACAAGGTTTTCATGACAAATAGAAGATATCGTCGGCCGCGTCACGTAGTGACGTATTCAACATTTTGGACTTTTTGGAGAAATTTGGCATGTACGTTTGTTTTGCACTATTCTACATATTCACCAAAGTTTAAACCTCAAAGTGGCTTAATTAGTAAAATATTAATTAAATAGTTATGACGTGTTTACAAAACGTCCGCATCACATAACGACGTATTTGTCGAAAATCTATACTGCGCAGGCCCATAGCATCGTATCAGCATTTTGACGTATTCGCCGCGTCACATAGTGAGGTATTTGTGCGACGTATTTTGCAGTTCACGGTAGAATTGGTATTTTGTCGTTTTCACATAGTGGCGTATTTGCACAAACACGTCACATAACGACGTATTTGCGAGTCGTATTTGTTATTTACGCGATGAATTTGCTATTTTGTCATTTTCACATAGTGACGTATTTTATTTAACATCATCTTTACGCATATCTAAATAAATTGGAAGCTGATTAGTTAAATATATTTGAAGTTCAACTTATTTTGGCAAATTTCCACTAGGTTTTAATTGAAATATAATGTTTTAATTAACCGTATGGAGCAAATTAAAATGGCAAAATCTTCAAAGCCGTTATTCTCGAAATGCGTATTTTGCATATACGTCATTATGTGACGCGGCCGACGATATGTCTTCATTGATGATTTGTTCAAAAACCTTTTTAATATCGATGCGCTCGAGTTGACATGTGGTGAGCTGTTTGTGACAAGTGTAATTTTATTAATGATTTGTTAAATAGTTGTCTTTACTCTGATTCAGTTATAATTTAACAAAATAAAAAATCAAGGCGGTGAAGTTGGCATGGGACAAGATTTTCGTGACAGGTAGGCGATATGACTTCATTGGTGATTTGTTAAACACTTTTTTGCTTGCTCCAGTAATTGTATTTAAGAAAATAATAATCGATGCGGTCGAGTTGACATGTGGCGAGGTGCCTGTGATAAATATATATAACTTTGGCAAACAGCCTTCTTTTCGTTGGTCCAGCAATAATTATTAAACAAAAATCGTTGCGGTAGAGTTGGCATTTGATTTTGGTTTTAGTGACAAATAAATGATATGACTTTATTGATGATTTTGTGGAACAGTTTCATATATTTTAGGATATTTAGTATATTGTTGCATTTCACGTCGGTTTGCCCATTTTTACACTAAGTAAAACACCTTTCATATGTAACAATTTGTTTATATCTCGTTGTTTGCCATCTCTTCGTTTGTCGCTATGCAACAGAAATCTATTTTTTATCAATAGGAGTATGCTTGATTACAACTTGTTTTTTCCTCCGGTAAAACAATAGAATCTGCATGCGTTAATCAAGACTGCTGGGTCTGTTGTCAAATCAACTGTGAACGTTGAGATTTATTATTTAGCACTGCTTTAGTCTACAAAGACCGTTCCATTCATCTAAAACATTGTATTTAAAGTTACACAGGCTTGTTCATCAGCAACCGTGTCTTTCCGTGTCTTTAGCCTGTACCGCATCACCTCTAGACTGTTCTTTAACACACTGAAATACATCACAAATAGTGCATCAAGAAGGTTTTGACTTCGATAAATATCACAGCCAGCAACCCTGAACAAGTACGGTGCAGTGCATGCAGTGCAGCTTCGATGCCAGCACAAGTAAGTACACAATTATCGGTACTTATTTTGCCATGATAGATTGGTGTTGCAGGATGTTAAAGGAGGTTTTAACTGAAATTGAATTCTTTGGAAGATTGTGTTATAAGATTCTCATATTATAAGATTTAAAATGATATAGACTTCTGCTTCCATTTGTATCCAAAATTTTCACTTCTATGGCAAGTATTTTGCACAATGAAAGAGAAAAACCTGGATTTTCGCTGAAAAACCTGGTTTTTCAAATCGAAAAACCAAGTTTTTCAATCTGAAAAGCAAGGTTTTTTGATAAACCAAGTTTATCGGCCGATAAACTTGGTTTTTCGATCGAAAAACCAGGTTTTCCAAAACTTTGCTTATCGGATTTGAAAAACCAGGTTTTTCGATTTGAAAAACCCGGTCTTTCGATTCGAAAAGCTAAGTTTTTGATAAACCTAGTTTATCAGTCGAGAAACCTGGTTTTTCGGTCGAAAAACTAGGTTTTTCAAAAACCTAGCTTATCAAATTTGATAAACCTGGTTTTTCAAATCGAAAAACCAGGTTTTTCGATTCGAAAAGCTAGGTTTTTGATAAACCTAGTTTATCGGTCGAGAAACCTGGTTTTTTGGTTGAAAAAAACAGGTTTTTCGGCGAAAAACAAGGTTTTCTCTTTCATTGTGCAAAATACTTGCCATACACTTCCGGTAAAAAGTTCCCAAGTGTCAAATGACTAAAATGACAGTTCGAATGCGGTTATACCTCCAAGTAATATTGTACACAACGAGTTTAGTGGCAAGACTTCAATGACGGATTATAGAGCTTTATTCCGTCAGACATATAATAACTCAATGAAATCTTCACACTATACAAGGCGATGCGATATTACTGAATTACCGATCCTTGAAGTATAAAGGTGACGATTTTCTGCTCGTAAATAATCAGAAATAACAACATATTGGCCATACTTTGATTAAAGAAATTGTTCTAACATGAAAACCTATCGTAAGCATAAACAACAAAGAGGGTGCTAGGAAAAGCATGGAATGATAATCCTTAAGCTTAACACAAGCACCTATCTTAAATAGCCGTGTCCAGATGATGTGGTATTATTGTAGTGCAAATGGGCTACGTGTAGTTAGAGGTTTTGGTATACCAATATTGGCATTTAAATCTTATCAGCTACTTCTGTAGTCGCTCAGGATTAATGTTTTCAGTCGTTTTAGAAAATGCATTTTCACGATCATATTCGTAATTAGCAAGGAAAAAATAATTCAAATGAGTCCAAAAAGCTAACGTTGAGGTCATAGTGTGGGTTGGTCTGTATTCCCGTAGGATTTTCATGCTAAAATTGATTTTGTTTGCTGTTTGGGTTTCAATAAGACCTGAACTGTCAGAAAATGATGGGGTGCAAATTTTCGGACTGATGCCCCCTTCTTCAAGGGGGGGGGGGAAATGTTAGTACAGTGAAAAATTTAAAATCGAGTCAAATTGTGTTTTAATGTACACTAACGCGTCCGTCTCCTCATAAGGGTTACAAAAATATATATTTGCCTAGGTTCCAACCTTTAGTTAAAGCGGTATAGCCCCGTAATGGTTCAAGGTCATCCTGGGGGTAAATGCTCCGATGTTGTTGAAAGCGGTGTCAAATGATTCCTTGTGTCATACTGAAACAGAAAATGCATTTTAATTGATTTTTTGATATCACCATTGCGACATCCAGGGAAAGTTCTGGTGACCCCCATAGACCATGTAGACCCTTGCGACATTTTGCTATGTAAGTAGCCAACCAAATGTCACACACTGTAAAATAATACATTTTTGGATCCTGTGAGACAATACAAACAACTTATCACCAGTTTCAACAAAATCTGAGCATTGGGTAAATTTTACCCCTGGATGCATACCATTATGGGGCTATAGCGCTTTAACTAAAGGTCGGAACTTAGGCAAATATATATTTTTTCTAATCCTTATAAGGAGACGAACATGTCAATGTACATTAAAATACAATTTGACTCGATTTAAAATTTTCCCTGTAGTAACATTGCCCCCCTTGAGGAAGGGGCAGCAGTCCGAAAATTTGCACCCCATCATTTTCTGACTATCTGGTCCCTATTGAATGAAAAACAGAACTGTTTCCTTGACATACCAACCCACACTGTAATGGCTTCCCAATTGATCCACAACTTCAGATTTTTGGTAAGCCAACTGAAAAGGCTGACCTACATGTTTTAACCCAAACAGAATCTACCAACATTTAAAGTGTTACCACAAACTCAGGTGTAATCAGACTACTCTTCTATAAAGGTAGTCTTTGTCAAAGACGACTCAAAATTGTGTTTACCAATCTTTACAGGATCGCCAATGGTCCTGATACGCCTTGTAATTATTAGGGGGTGGGCACCAATTCGAAAAAAAGGCATGTACAATTACGCGAGCAAACTACAAATATTAAAAAGTGAAAAACGGTCTATTGAAGTAAACGATTTGAACAGGGACTGCTGTTTCCTTCAACCGGTCGAGGTGATTTCTATCCAGGTGCAAATCCAGCTCCACTCAGAGGGAGTTGGACCGATAAAGGTAAAAAGTGGTGGAGCTTTTTTTTTTTTTTTTTTTTGGGGGGGGCACGTGCCCTGGCGCCACCTCAGGGGGCGCTGAAATGACGTTGGGGAAAAATAAACTCGAGAGCTTCCGGGGGCTTCGCCCCCTGAACCCCCTTCAGTGGCAAGTATAGACCATTTGCTTCATAATAATGAGATAATGAGAGCTCTCCCAATGCACTCAAACATTCTAAAAATCGAGAGCTTCCCGGGCTCCACCCCCTGGACCCCGCCAGGGACAGTATAGTTTTATTGCTCATGATAAAGAGGATAACTGAGCTCTCCGAAGACACTCAAACAAGCTAAAACCCTCGAGCTTCGGGGGCTCCTCTAAGCCCCCTGGACCTCCTCCAGGGGCAGTATAGTTCATCTGCTTCGAGATAATGAGGTAGACTGATCTGAGAGTCGCTGAAGGTACTCACACATGCTAAAACCTGAGAGATTCCGAGGGCTTCGCCCCCTGAACCCCCACAGGGGCCAAAAAAGATAATTAATTTGCTTCAGATAATGAGATAACTGAGAGCTCTTGAAGGCATTCAAACATGCTAAAACCCGACAGCTCTCCGGGGGGCTCCGCCCCTGGACCCCGTAAGGGGCTTTGCCTCTGGACCACATTAGGGCCCCTAAGGCGAGCCCTTGGATCCCACTTGTTTTTTCTCAACATGTCCACCTACTCATTGCTGAGCTCTGTTGAGCATCTGCCCGCTGAATCATCTCTCGGTCCTGCTTGGATATCCACTTCACGGACAATTCTCTGTTGAAGGTCATCCAAACTTGCCGGAGGAGTTTTGTAAACGCGAGACTTCAAATAGCCCCAAAGAAGTCCAGAAGGTCAAGTCTGGTGGTATCTTAGGGCCATTCTACCTCATGGTTTAAGGCCATCATTCCTGTTCGTTGTGCAAGAGCACCGTTCTGAGCCCAACAGAGATGCCTAAATTGTCCATTTTGCTGGGTGCCGAACTTTCACAAATTTTTCCTCAAGATCTGGGACAACGTGGACATTTAGCATTGCAAGATAGAGTTCTCCACTGACGTTCCGGCGAAAAAAGTTTTTTTCTAGAGTCGAGTTCCTCCTCTCAAAGTCAAGAGGCCTTTGCCGCGCGGGGCATACTGCCTGACATTGTGGGTGCTGATTGGGCCATTTAGGCAAAAGGCACAGGTCTTCAAGAAAGCGAGGTTGTCTTCCAATCAGACATTTACAAAACTCTGTGCGCCTTGCATGGTATACTTCCAAAAGGTTATGCCTCCGTTTTTTTCATACGGATGCCATTCTAAGCCAAGGCACGTGATCCGATTGAAAGTCCAAGATCATTACGTCAAGAGGTAATTCTTGAGGCATTCGGTCGACGCTGCTGTTGAAGAGCATTTTATGGGCAGCTTGGATATTTTCCGCTGACCTTCCAGTCCTATGACGTCCGCCACTACAGAAGAAAAGGTTTAACACCATTAGTAATTAGTATAGGCCCTCCAGGTCACTGCTGGTAGTTTAGTAGTCTCAAATTGTGGTGTCACTTTTTTCAATTTAAGGTTTACATAGGGGTCAAAAATTTTAAATGTACCAAAGTTGAAAAGTATGCCATGTTGTCCGAATAATCATAAGGATTCCAAAAATGTATAGTTTATACCACTTACGGCCATTGGTTTGGTGTTATAGGGTACTAAAATGGTCAAAAAGGACAATCTCAATTTGTACAAGGGGTCAACATTGAAAGTTACTCTATCTGATAATATTTTAAATATTTGCAAATTATTGCCTGAGGAAAGAGGACTCCAGAAAAGTAGAGTTTTTGTTGTATTAAACAGCTGCTGCCCGATTTAGGGAATTTTAAAAATGAAGTTTTCATTCCTCACTCATTTTCCTCACTGGGACGCCCTCACTGCTTGCGAAACGGCCACAGCCATCTGCAACGGCCACAGCCATAGTGGTTTACTTTGACGACATTCATTATAAACAAACGTAGTACTTACCGAGACAAAGGTCAAAGAAGGTCAATACCAATTGGATTATGTTGCTCCATGACCTATTTTGTCACATAACATGATAACTATGCATTGGAGACGTTACAAACTATTAACACATTAAGTTAGATGAACAAATTGTTTCATTTTTTACCAAAATTAGAGCAACTTCCTGTACAAATGGAAATTGACCCTTTTTAAAAATAATTTTAGCAATTTTTACCCTATAACTCCAAAACCAATGATCATAGAT
Organism: Ophioderma brevispina; assembly: GCA_023653785.1. NCBI lineage: Eukaryota > Metazoa > Echinodermata > Ophiuroidea > Amphilepidida > Ophiodermatidae > Ophioderma > Ophioderma brevispina. Next base: position 49,020 of record JAMKCH010058417.1, on the reverse strand, counting down.
GCAAACTATACATTTTTGGAATCCTTATGACTAGACAGACAATAATGGCATACATTTCAACATGATTGGAGTATTTGAAAAGTTTGACCCTGTGTAAACTGAAATTGGCCCTATTGAAAAAGTGACTCCACAATTTGAGAGTCCTAACTACCTATCATTGATATAGAAGGTCCATAGTAACTACCAGAGAGGTGTTAACCTTTTCTGTAGTGGGGGATGAACGATGATGTTTGACCTAGGTCCATGCTCCCGCTCTATATCAAGTTTCAAGGGCTGCCGTTGAATTAGGATCAGGGATCCCCGCGTGATCCCCAAAACTAATACCAAAATCCCTTCTTTTATGACGCATGCACCCCTTTGAGCACGGGTGTAGTTTACTAGACAATGACCAACACAACTGTGCATATTTCTCACGTGAAAAGGGGGGGGGGTAAAACATGCAAACGTAACAGCAACAGTGAATTCAAATCAAATCTGCATCAACATCCGGCGTAACCCCAGTGCTAGTCTTTTTCCGGGGGGGTAGGACATTCCAACTTAACAGCAACGGCGAATTCAAATAGGCATCAACATCCGGCGCAACCTGAGCGCAAGTCCTTATCAAAGACTTAACGGTACACGGTAGGAGGGCGCCCTTACGCACATCGGACAAAGACTTGACTAAGGCTAAAGATGGTCACCAATATTTAAATCGTAAATGACCGTTATTTGAAATTACACTGTTTGCAATGAGGTTAATCCACTGACCTCGACGGATTCTGACGTCAATTATTTTTTTCTAAATTATCATGATGTTATTAAGATCTTTTGAACGAAGGTTTTAAATGTGATTTTTGCAATGTCACTGGGACCGAGGCTGCCGTAGAAAATACACGTAAGAATTCTCTAATGACCGTTTGGAAATTCCAAATACCCAAATCGAGCAGATCGTGTCCGACCCCCCCCCCCCCCACCCCCCCCCCCCCCGATCTCTAGATCAGTGGCTCTTGAGCGTATCGAGACGGTTACAAACACAGACTTGACAAACAGACATTGGTCACCGCTTTTAAAATCTAAACGCTCGCTATTGGAAAGTACACTGTTGCAGCGGGTTACAGGCCCATCTTGTTTTTAAAAAATGAATCTATATTTATTTATATATCTTGACACAATCTCTAAGATTTGGTTTACGAAAATACGGCGATAGTTAAGGTGTTTAAATCATTCTGACATCATAGCGATTTGTGGGTACTTCGGTGCTCGCAAATACGGAAAAGGTAAACAACACGCAATCGTATGGGCCGCATCCCTTTTTCCCACCATTGCATTTCGGTATTATTCCAGTCTTGAGAATTTTCAAACGCTGGTTTCATTTTTTTTTTCAATTTTAGAAACAGGATATACGTACTTACCTGACCGCCGTAAGTATGTTCGTAGTTGCTATGGCGAGTGTGACTTAAGTGTTAACACAGTAGTAGTGCGCAGTTCTAATATTTTTTATTAATATGGAATTTTGACTTCGGTAGGTGCGAAAACACCGTCCGCCAACTCACTTGTTTGTACTATTGGAAAATAAGCGTGTTCGTGCCCATTCCAAAGAATAAACCGGGAACAGTCCAGAGGCCTTGTTCTGAATGTATTAGGTGCCTAAGTTTCAGAAAATAATGGCAGTTTCAACACGGGCGCAGTAACGGTTTGCGGTCAAAATTGGAACAATTAGTTCGCGCCATTTACATTGGCATAGGGAACGTACTATACATGATGTAGATCTGGTGCAATCCTCGCAGGGCACGAATTGCTTTATTATTTTAATACCAGATTTCAAGTTTTGTAAAGCTTGCAACAATTGCACAAATTCCTTAACAAGTAGCTTTAAAAATACTTATATTTTGATCAAGAAGTATTTTATGATAGTGTTGGGAATCTTCGAACTTGTCAAACTATTTAGGGGACGGTTACTGATCGGTATGGACAACGTCACATGCAGGGCCTCTATAGGGAGTGTAGGTGCTTTGGGTAAATTTTCCTCACTGCAGATCACTGAAAAGCATGCCGAGTGCCTATTATTGCCAAAATCCAAAATTGGAGCATAAGTTGCTTGTAACTAAAGCAGTTGAGTTGGTAATTGGAATGAAGTTGGAAAGAAACGTGAAAGTAGGTACTAATGCAATTTTATTGCTCAAAATTATAGGTCATTGTGTCCAGCCCTTTGGCAAATTAGGAGATGGGAAAAATTGTGATATTTCACAACTTTATTTGATGTGTTTTTAAAAGTTAATCCGCAACCTGGCCAAGGGTGAAAAGGTATACCCAGGGGATTCTTCAACTATGCGCTCATATGATGATGTCTCCCGACTATTATGTCCATGTGATTCACTGCAGGTCTTATTCCTCGTATTAACAACAACAACACTTGCTTGATTGTTTGTAACTAAAGGTAGGTCAGTTCATACCAGGTAGATTGGGTTTTGTGCTACTTTTTTATCATGTTTATATTCTGTATCGCTGTCCTGTTTCCCTTTTAGATAGCATTGACGTCATCCCTCCCCTCCTTGTCCTAGTCTGCTTGTCTTTGTTGTGTCCCCTGCCTCGTGACTTTATTTGCCTTAGAATACCTGCATACCTATTTACCCATTATAAAGTATTATTCTCATGATCTTGATACATTTCATTCATCATGGTCATGCTTGGGTTTATTCTTTTATTCTTTCATTTTCGTTCTGCTATTTCCATTATCTCAAAATTACTTTGGTATACAGGTCCATGTTAGACATCCATACCATTAGTTTTTTTTTGAATGAGGGCATTGCGTTAATTACACGCTCTGTGTTTTGCAGTGTCCCCGTGCAGTAAACTTTATTTATGTACAGACAGATAAAAATATATGTGTATTTTATTATATCATGTTCTATTGTCCAGTGCCTGTAAGTTGATGGACTCGTAAATAAATATGAACATGTAAATATGGACATGTAGGTGACTCTGTCTATGTTCCTAACTCTGCAGGTCAGTCGTCGAAGCGCACGCTGACTTCTTGTATTGACAAAAGATGTGGAACTTTGACACAAACATTATGCTTTGGCTTTCATCGGTTTCAGCATGGCAGTTAATCCTCTCCGTGGTTGTTGGAATTGGCTATCAAATTATAGCTGTCATCTTACAATTTGACCAATCTAACCATGGAATTGCTACTGCACAATTACGACAGAGCCTTTGTGGAATGTTGCCAGTGACAAGCCCTTTGTATGTAATAGCAATGATGGTAATGCTAGCCAAGGAAAGGTGATCTTTCAAGGAAGCCCATACCAAACTTGCAGCCTTCGTCTAACTGCATCAGTTGACTCTCAAACATACCTAAATGTACTTATCAGAAGTCACAAATCCCAGCATGAAACTTTCTTCCTCTACGTTAAAAGAGAGGGAGACCTGGTAGATTGTCCAAACAGGTACGTGGTTTTCAGTGGAACCGTTAAGCCATGCCATGCTAATTTTATACAGTAAACAAATCTTACGTTCAAACTCCAAGGTAACGTTAGTTGTTAATACAGGAGCCACACACGGAAGAATTACAGCCTAAGTGCATGACATGGATGAAAACCAATTATTTTCAAACGAAGATATTGATTCTGTTTGCTTCAATTTAAAAACTTATAATGATAAGATAACATGTGCTCACTAAGAATGACTTTGCAGGCATGTGCAGGCTTAATTTTCCACCCAATTGTAATACACTCTAAAAAAAAATGTAACAAAGAAGTTGCCCTTGAATGCTTTGATAAGGTAGGTAGAGTTGAGACACAAATGACATTGGTAGTCTATCCAATGAATACAGTCTCTCTAGACCTTTCTTGAGAATATATACTTGAAATTGGAGAATTCATTTCTGGGTTTATCCCACTTAAACATTTTAAACTAGGGGGGAACAACTGGGAAACTATACAAAGTGGAGTGTTTCGTGGTAAGATTATCTGCGGTTGATTTGGCGGATTAAGAACAATCGTTTGGAATAAAATTGATGCGGAGTATTTCACGGCAATGTACTATCTACGTGTGCTTTCGTTGTCTGGAAATTTTCTCGTTCAAATTGAATGCAGATTTGTTTCAAGGACTCTACAATCATCTTACCTGGTTTTCCGACAAACTTGGGCTTTTAGTGCCCGCCAGTGGGTGTGTTTCGGATTTAAGATACTTAAAAATTATCTTGTTTGTCTAAAAACACTGAACATCACTGGGTGTGGGCTTATTGAAGGATATACAATGTACTGTACATACATCTTGCCGGGATAATCTGAAAATGGTGGAAGATGGGTTGTTTCGAGATTTAGAAAATTTCTGCTGTTACCTTCTACCTCACTGGTAACCCAGTAACCCACAATGGATGTGGGTGTGTTGCAAAATGTGAGTAATTTAAAGTGCGATCTTGATTACACCCTTGAATACATTACCAGTGGAAATATTTCAGGGTCTAGGAAATCTAGTGGAACTGCGTGTCTCTGTAATAGTTTAACTGACTTGCAGTTCAATTGTTCAAGGCTTAGGAAACTTGCATTGGATGAATCTTCAGATGAACCACGTGGTTGCCCTGGATGTACGCGTATTTCAAGGTTGCAGAGTCTGAGGTTCTAATACTTGCTTTTAATAGGTAACTACTTGCGCAAGAAATTTTCATAGATCTGTACCAATTGAAAGAAGTAGACCTTATGCGGAACCAGTTGTAAAGTTGGATGTGGCGGTCCTTCAACATTTGAGCAATCTAATGAGAATTTCCCTGGCGCAAAAAACAGAGTTTGCTCAATTTGATCGCACTTATCTTTTAACATTCCATGGTTTGCCAGACTACTTCATTGTTTCTGTATGACAATGAACTAACTTCACTCCCAGATGGGTTATTTCAGGAACTTGAAAATCTCAGCTCTTATGTTAAATAAGAACGAAGTAGTCACTCTGAATGCCGGAGTTTTCAATGGCTTGTACAACCTTTTTAAAAAAGGGGGGGGAGAACTACTATATTCATTACAAGTTGACGAAGTACCTCGTAATTTATTATAGGGTTGGTCAATTGGAAACATTGGAATTTAGGTTCTACTCAACTCCATAGACTGCACACTGGTGCTTTCAAGGTTTAAATAATTTTAATGCATTGTTTTTGCAGTTTCATAAGTTAACAAAATTAGACTCTGATTTATTCAAAGAGATAATTTATCTTGCCCGCATTGATGTATCTGTAAATCAACTGAAAGATATTAAAGGCATTCGGAAATGTTTGAATTGAATATTTAATTTAGGGACCATGATTTGACATGGATCAATGGAGATTCTTTCTCTAATTTCCGCTAATAATACTGAATTGGTTTGTTGTGAGTTCAACATGAGATATGTGAATGTTATGTGTCAAGTGAGTCTTACTGCATGGCAGCATATGATGACTCACAAACAGACCGTATCTCACACATGTAATAGACTACTATCAGACAAGTCTTGATTGGTTTCTTATGTGGCTCATCGGCTTGAATGTCAGGTCGCTCGGGAAATCATTTTACTGATTTGGAGAAGAAAATGACTCAGGATAACGTGCAACCATGTACTTCCACCCCTTGGCTGCAGAGAGTAAGGAGTCTTAATTCGCTCATTGGTGTCCTACAATGTTAATACGTTGACAGTCTTCTGCTGATATCTACGCTTTGGCGCATACTTTCCCATGCAATCCGACCTGGAGGTCGGGTATTACCTGCAGAATTTCTGGGGCAATGTCAATAACCGCCTCTGAAAGCTTTCTGTGTTCTTTGTACATTAATCGTATTGATAGGTTTTATTTTATGAATTTTCCATATTCTACTAAAAAATTGGCAGTAGTCGCATGGTACTGTTCTATGATATGGGTCATTCTCATTGGCACTGGGCATTATCCCCTCTGTGTTAACAGGGAGGGACTTCAGGTTTTTATAACTCACATGTGTGTATAGGTCTCCCGCTCGCGTTAACCGACACCTATTCTAAAAAAGAAACATACCAACAAATACAAACCAACCAAGGTGCGGGCTCGTTTTCTATCGAGCTGCTTTCATAACAACATTTGAAGGATTCGCCAATGGTTTATTTTTCATCCACTGGCCATTTCTTGGTCCAACTGCATGTTCTATCTTATCATACTTGTTTGCTACTAGAAATTGTCAGAGCTGTCCAGAAATCATCTACACATCGGGACGACTAGAGAAATGAAGGACAATTACAATGACAGCAAAGGTAACTCTATTGGCCACTGACTTCTTCTGTTGGTTTCCCATTATTTCTCCTGGTATCCTAGTCAAACAGGCTAATTATTCGGCCTCCATCAGTGTATGCATGGTCAGTGACTTTGTTTTGTTGCCCAATTAATTCTGCCATTAACCCATACTGGTACACTATTACTGAGCTTATCTCAAATTATCGAAAGAAACTGGCGAAAAACAAACTCAACAGGAAGTAAATTGCAAGAATTAGGATAGATCTTATCAATCCCAACTGGTGTTCCCGAACATCAGTCGCATATAGTTAAATGTTGTAAAGTGGTAAGAACGAACACCACTTGGGGTAAAAGAAAAGCAAGCGATCAAACAGATAACTGTAGATTATAAAGCCTTTTGGTGTACAGTTATCAAAAAACATCAAAGAGTTCCGTTTGATTCATGGATCCGTGTTCTACATAGGCGCATACTCTTGGTGTAATTGAACATCAATTGTGCGAACTGGAGTTTTTGAGCCGGGTCTATATAGGTATTCACCATTGGGCGTAACAAAACCTCAACATTTTTCAATTGATTCTTTGATTCGGGTTCCATCATTGTGTGTAACTTTACTCATAAGTGTTCAATTTGAATCGGGATTCTTATAGTGTCACCCAGAGCTTAAGCTACTTTGACAATCAAAGTCTCTCTCTTCACTGGATTCTATACCGCAGTCAAACACCCAACACCACAGATATAAGTATAGGGGCCCCCTTGTCTAGTGTCTTGTCATTTCTGTATACACTTGCTTGATGCATTTAGTCATTGGTGCTTTCATGCTTAGCAGAAAGCTTGTGGATAACAATTGGGGAATTCTCAAGCCGCTCTTTGTAAAGTCTTTCGTTAGTCTCCTGAACCGCTGAACGGTTGGTCGGAAACAGGGAATATTGATGGGGGTGTTGATGTGACCGACACTATTTGGCGATGAGATGGGCATTTTCAATTTGGGAACAATGACTGCTGGTAGCTTCAAGATCTAGTAACAGCTTTTGGATGGCTATATGTCTTTTCTTCACGGAGAGATTGTGGTGGGAATTCAGGGGTGCAAAAGTTATTTTTTGTCCTCAGGAGCAAAGCAAATGTTCACATTAGTACCTCAAGACTTCAACCATTTCCCTTGGAGCGGCCGCTCCCATCTCCGCCATTTATTTTGCACCCTGTACCGGGCGTGGGATGTTGATGTGGCTGGGAGTCACATAAAAAAATTAATATTGTGCCACCACCCAATGATTCGGCACAATTAATAGGAAATAAACGGCATTTTGACGCATGCGTGGTGGCAGAATACTAACCCATCCCATGAAGATTAGCAGTCTGATTTTGGGTGGAAAAGACTGATTGATTATGCTTTAACTATGGGACCTCTTATAATGAATGGCACAAAAATATATTATTCTATAACCATGTACTCTCACTGCTTTATTGACAACCAGCAATGTATTTTACTCGTACATGTTTTATGGTCACAAAAAAGAAAATTGTATTGTGTAGTGTATACATGTGTATGTACAAGTTGATTTGGGAGTTTTTTGCAGGTATGAATTTATACATACATTAAGATTTGTCTCTTTTATGTTTTATCTTATTAATATATTTCACAAATATTATGGTTTCAACAAAAAGCCGGTATTATTCTTGCAATACTGGTCTTGGCATTGTCTTGCTGGCAGACATGTCCTTCCTTTTTCCCTTATTCATGGAAGTGCTGTAGCTTTTTCAACTTCATCGTACCAGGTTATTGATATGATCCTGTGCGTCTTGTTGGCATGTAACCCGCCTCAAACCCTGTCATATTTCGTATTGTAGATGATAATAATTCGCCTCCGAAAAAAAAACAACCTGGGTTTCTGACCAATCGACTTTCATCATTAACAAGGCTATCCGCAGTCATTGTATGATTTTTCTTTACACAATACCAGGCGATCTGAGCATGTAACAGACTGCAGCGAGACCTGATGAGGGCGTTATGGGACAAGTTTGGCTTCGGCCATTGAGTTTGTTATGGCATTGTGGCCTAGATTCGATCTGTGTATCTTAGCACAGCAACAATCCATTTAACATAATACTGAGGGACAACAATATCTGAGGTTTTAAGGGGACATCCAGAGTCTTTCACCTATTCACACTTCCTTGTCTGAAGAGAGCGAGGCACCACACTTTCAGAGTCTTTCTATCGCGTCCTGTTTTTCTATACTCATTTCGTGTTGCGATAATCCTGCCTTCAATATTCAAATAATCCTGACCTTGTCATCTCTGCCTGGGGCTGACCAATTGCTAGCACGCCTCGTCATTGCAAGTAACTCAAGAAATAAATAAAGTTCGTTTTTTAAGTGAAGATCCAGGACCCATCCACTTGTAATGGTCCTTAACAATGCTTTCAGAACACAGACACGCAAGTCGACTGGTGCATGTTACATAAACATTCAAGCATGATAGCTCCTTGACAGTGTAACTTGATATTATTTCGCCAACCAAGTTTCAAACAGGATATAACGGTCGATCTTTGATCTAGTATTTTGGGAGATACATTTTGTTACACAAAATATTATGTAAAACCTTTACTATCCAGGACAAGTTTACGTATTTTTTGCAAAACGAAACTACACAACCAGGCTCACTGCCCCATGGCTGACACGCCATTCCGTCATTATAATACCCTTTGATTGTGGAATGGAAAGCATGTTACCTTAGTGGGCGCACTGAGTCCATATCCATTCACAAAATTAAAGCAAACGCCCCAAATACCATATACAAACCTTGTATGCATTTTCTGAATACCGTCAGACCCAGAGAGCTACTGAAGTAGTTGTTTATGTTTTCAGTGTGGTCCACTTGCCAATGACGCCTCGTAATTTCACCAACACTTAAATGCCCAGCTTCTTGAATCATGTTGCTGCCGCGTAATAATATATATAAACAAAAAATTAAATTCGTCATTTACAATTCCTAAAATGCAAGTCTTAACATTCCTTGTACTGAAATTCATACCTGCACTACTGTGTTTGTGTTTTTGACATATTTATTGTTCTTATGACTACTTTTCATGTTCACCAGAAAATCTGGCATAAGTTAATTGCTACAGTGTAAGCAACCTTTTACCAAAATTAATTAATTTAGCACATACAAAGGTTTTTTGCTGCTAGTGCTAGCTGTTTTTTGCTGTCTACTGACTGTGACAGAACTTTAAAAATAATCGGTCAGTGGAAAACCTTTTTAGTTAAGGTTTTTAACTGTTTAAACAACGAAAAAATGTAACCTATAGGTTTGCTTTAAACAGCGTAATAGAAAAATAAACGTAGGTTTTTTACTGCCAAATTTCGAATATCTACTGTTGTATACACCACTGATTATTGCTGATAAATGTTTTTTCTTGCTGTGGACAGCAATGACAAGAGCTAGAAAGAATCTAATTATTTAAATCTAATTAAGTCTGACTACAACTGTAAAAGTTCGATTTCAGGTTTCTCTTTAAGGTACTCCGTTAACCTAAAGGAAAATATGCCTGCTTTACAAAACAATTTCTTTACATGACCTGTCATACAATGCACAGGGTACATTTCAAAACGGACAATGATAGCATTTTAAATATGAAAAATTATTCGTAGAGCCAATGATAGCATTTTAATATGCAAGTAATTAGTCGTATGAAACATATCGCATTTCAAATATGCCGATAATTATTCGTAGAGACAATGATAGCATTTTAAATCTCCAGCTTCTTATGTTAAATAATAACGAATTAGTCACTCTGAATGCCGGAGTTTTCAATGGCTTGTACAACCTTAGAGAACTACTAATATTCATTAACAAGTTGACTACATTACCTCGTAATTTATTTATAGGGTTGGTCAATTTGGAAACATTGGATTTAGGTTCTAATCAACTCCATAGACTGCACACTGGTGTCTTTCAAGGTTTAAATAATTTGAATGCATTGTTTTTGCAGTTTAATAAGTTAACAAAATTAGACTCTGATTTATTCAAAGATATAATTTATCTTGCCCGCATTGATGTATCTGTAAATCAACTGAAAGATATTAAAGGCATTCGAAATCTTGTTGACTTGAAATATTTAAATTTAAGGGACAATGATTTGACATGGATCAATGGAGATTCTTTCTCTAATTTCTCTAATAATACTGAATTGTTTGTGAGTCAACATGAGATATGTGAATGTTATGTGTCAAGTGAGGCTTACTGCAATGCAGCATATGATAGATCACCGTATCTCACATGTAATAGACTACTATCAGACAGAGTATTGATGGTTCTAATGTGGCTCATCGGCTTGAATGCAGTCGGCGGGAATGCATTTGTACTGATTTGGAGGAAGAAAAGTACTCAAGGTAATAAAGTGCAAACCATGTTACTATCCAACCTTGCTGCATCTGATTCGCTCATGGGTGTCTACATGTTAATCATTGCATCTGCTGATATCTACTTTGGCGAATACTTTCCCATGCAATCCGAAACCTGGAGGTCTGGTATTACCTGCAGAATTTCTGGGGCAATGTCAATAACATCCTCTGAAGCTTCTGTGTTCTTTGTAACATTAATCAGTATTGATAGGTTTATTTGTATGAAGTTTCCATATTCTACTAAGAAAATTGGCAGGAAGTCAGCAATGGTGACTGTTCTATTGATATGGGTCATTTCATTGGCACTGGGCATTATCCCCTCTGTGTTAACAGGGAGGGACTTCAGGTTTTATGATAACTCACATGTGTGTATAGGTCTCCCGCTCGCTTTAACCGAAACCTATTCTAAAAAAGAAACATACAAACAAATTACAACCAACCAAGGGCTCGTTTTCTATCGAGCTGCTTTCATAACAACATTTGAAGGATTCGCCAATGGTTTATTTTTCTCCACTGCCATATTTCTTGGTCTCAACTGCATGTGCTATCTGATCATACTTGTTTGCTACATAGAAATTGTCAGAGCTGTCCAGAAATCATCTAAACAATCTGGACGCACTAGAGAATTGAAGGAACAAATTACAATGACTACAAAGGTAACAGCCATAGTGGCCACAGACTTCTTCTGTTGGTTTCCAATTATTCTCCTTGGTATCCTAGTACAAACAAGGCTAATTATTCTGCCTCCATCAGTGTATGCATGGTCAGTGACATTTGTTTTGCCAATTAATTCTGCCATTAACCCATACTTGTACACTATTACTGAGCTTATCTCAAATTATCGAAAGAAGCTGGCGAAAAACAAACTTCAACATGGAAGTAAATTGCAAGAATTAGGATAGATCTTATCAATCCCAACTGGTGTCCCGAACATCAGGTCGCAATATAGTTAGAATGTTGTTAGAAGTGGTAATAAACTAACACCACTTGGTGTAAAAAGAAAAGCAAGCGATCAAACAGACAAAACTGTAGATTATAAAGCCTTTTGGTGTACAGGTTAGTCAAAATCAAAAGAGTTCCGTTTGATTCATGGATCCGTGTTCTACATAGGCGCATACTCTTGGTGTAATTGAACATCAATTGTGTCGAACTGGATTTTTTGAGCCGGGTCTATATAGGTATTCACCATTGGCGTAACAAAACATCAAAATTTTTCAATTTGATTCTTTGATTCGGGTTCATCATTGGTGTAACTTTACATCAAAAGTGTTCAATTTGATCCGGGTTCTATATAGGTGTACACCATTGGTGTAACTTGACATCAAAGTCTCTCTCTCACTGGATTCTATACTCGCAGTCAGAACACCCAACACCACAGATATAAGTATGGTCTTGTCTAGTGTCTTGTATTTCTGTAACACTTCTTGATGCATTTAGTCATTGGTGCTTTCATGCTTAGCAGAAGCTTGTGGATAACAATTTGGGGAATTCTCAGCCGCTCTTTGTGAAGTCTTTCGTTTAGCTCCTGAACACGCTGAAGAGCGGTTGGTGGAAACAGGGAATAGTGATGTGGGTTTTTTTTTTTTTTTTTTTTAACATCAGGTCGCAATATAGTTAGAATGTTGTTAGAAGTGGTAATAAACTAACACCACTTGGTGTAAAAAGAAAAGCAAGCGATCAAACAGACAAAACTGTAGATTATAAAGCCTTTTGGTGTACAAGTTAGTCAAAATCAAAAGAGTTCCGTTTGATTCATGGATCCATGTTCTACATAGGCGCATACTCTTGGTGTAATTGAACATCAATTGTGTCGAACTGGTTTTTTGAGCCGGGTCTATATAGGTATTCACCATTGGCGTAACAAAACATCAAAATTTTTCAATTTGATTCTTTGATTCGGGTTCATCATTGGTGTAACTTTACATCAAAAGTGTTCAATTTGATCCGGGTTCGATATAGGTATAAGAAGTCTTTCGTTTAGCTCCTGAACACGCTGAAGAGCGGTTGGTGGAAACAGGGAATAGTGATGTGGGGTGTTGATGTGACCCGACACTATTTGGCGATGAGATGGGCATTTTCAATTTGGAAAAATGACTGCTGGTAGCTTCAAGATCTAGTAACAGCTTTTGGATGGCTATATGTCTTTTCTTCACGGAGAGAAGTGTGGTGGGAATTCAGGGGTGCAAAAAGTTATTTTTTCCTCAGGAGCAAAATGCAATGTTCACATTAGGTACCTACAAGACTTTCAACCATTTCCTTGGAGCGGCGCTCCCAACTCCCGCATTTTTTGCACCCCTGTACCGTAGGATGTTGATGTGGCTGGGAGCATAAAAAATTATATTGTGCCACCACCCAATGAATTCGGCAGCCATTGGAGGAATAAACGGCATTTTGAAGCATGCTATGGTGGCAGAATATTAAACCCATCCCATGAAGTTAGCATTCTGATTTTGGGGGAAAAGACTGATTGATTATGGCTTTAACTATGGGACTCTCTTATAATGAAATGGCACAAAAATAGTATTATTCTATAACCATGTACTCTCACTGCTTTATTGAGCAACCAGCAATGTATTTTTATTCGGCACTTGTTATGGTCACAAAAAAGAAAATTGTATTTGTGTATGTGTATACATGTATGTACATATTTGTAGTGTGGGTAGTTTTGCAGGTATGAATTTATACATACATGAAGATGTTGTCTAGTTTATGTATTTATTATTATTAGAATGTAACAAACGATTATGGTTGTCAACAAAAAGCCGGTAGTTATTCTTGCCATACGTGGTCTGGCATTGTCTTGCTGGAAGACAATGTCTTCCTTTTCCCTTATTCATGGAAGTGCTGTAGATTTTTCAACTTCATGCGTACCAGTTATTGATATGAGCCTTGTGCGTCTTTTGCATGTAACACCGCCTCAAACCCTGTCATATTTCGTATTGTAGATGATAAGGAATCCCTCCGAAAAAAACCTGGGGGTTCTGACCCAATCGACTTTCATCAGTGAACAAGGCGTTATCCCAGTCATTGTGTGAATTTTCTTTAAACAATACCAGGCGATGCTGAGCATGTAACAGACTCAGCGAGATCCTGATGAGTGGTTTATGGGACAAGTTGGCTTCGGCAATTGAGTTGTTATGGCATTGTGCCATAATTGTCTGTGTATCTTAGCAAGAGCAAACAATCCCATTTAACAATAATAGTGAGGACACAATAATCTGAGGTTTTAGGGGGACATCCAGAGTCTTTCACCTATTCACACTTCCTTGTCTGAAGAGAGCGAGGCACCACACTTTCAGAGTCTTTCTATCGCGCCATGTTTTCTACTCATTTCGTGTTGCGATAATCCTGCCTTCAATATTCAAATAATCCCGACCTTGTCAATCTCTGAACACTGGGGCTGACCAATTGCTAGCACGCCTTGTCATTGCAAGTAACTCAAGAAATGAAGAAAGTTCTTTTTTAAAGTCTGACTCAGAGATTTCGAAATATTATTATTTTGTGTAATAATGAAAAATAGTCAACTAGAACTAAAGATAGTAACCTAAAATGCACAATTCCGAAATTTGAGATGAATCGGATTTTTCGTTTTTATGCAGTAAATATTTATGTGTAGTATTACGTCCCATAGGATACTGTGTATAACAAAAATTCCGGATCCGGAATTTTTAAACAAAGTTGTGATTTTCTATATGAAGGAATTCGATTTAAGCTTAGCAATTTCACACAGTGATTAGTATATGGACAAGCATTATGTACATGTAAAAAACACGATTTTTTTGGAAATTGAGGGCGCCCTCCTCAGGAAATCTCTGAGTCGGCCTTTAAGTGAATGATCCAGGAACCATCCATTGTAATGGTCCTTACAAATGCTTCAGAACACAGACACGCAAGTCGACTGGTGCATGTTTTTTTTTTTTTTTTTTTTTTTGAGTTGTTATGGCATTGTGCCATAATTGTCTGTGTATCTTAGCAAGAGCAAACAATCCCATTTAACAATAATAGTGAGGACACAATAATCTGAGGTTTTAGGGGGTCTTTCACCTATTCACACTTCCTTGTCTGAAGAGAGCGAGGCACCACACTTTCAGAGTCTTTCTATCGCGCCATGTTTTCTACTCATTTCGTGTTGCGATAATCCTGCCTTCAATATTCAAATAATCCTGACCTTGTCAATCTCTGAACACTGGGGCTGACCAATTGCTAGCACGCCTTGTCATTGCAAGTAACTCAAGAAATGAAGAAAGTTCTTTTTTAAGTGAATGATCCAGGAACCATCCGTTGTAATGGTCCTCACAAATGCTTCAGAACACAGACACGCAAGTCGACTGGTGCATGTTACATAAACATTCAAGCATGATAATCTCTTGACAGTGTAACTTGATTATTATCTGGGCCTAACAAGTTTCAAACATGATATAACGGATCGATCTTTGATCTAGTATTGGGAGATACATTTTGTTATCAACCAAAATATTATGTAAAACCTGGATGCCAAGGAAAAGTTTACTGTATTTTGCAAAACGAAACTACACAAAACAGGCTCACTGCACCCAATGGATTACACGCTCAATTCCGTCATTATACCCTTTGATGTGGGAATGAAAAGCATGTACATTAGTGGGAGCACTGAGCCTATATCATTCACAAAATAGAGCAAGCCCCAAGATAACATATACAAATCCTGTGTATCATTTTCTGAATACAGTCAGACCACAGAGAGCTACTGAAGTAGTTGTATATTTTTTCAGTGTGGTCCACTTGCCAATGACGCCTCGTAATTTCACACACTTAAATTGCCAGCTTATTGAATAATTTGGCTGCCTCGTATAATAATATATAAACAGAAAATTAAATTCGTATGTACAATTCTAAAACGCAATGCTAACATTCCTTGTACTGAAAAATTCATTACCTGCACTACTGTGTTTGTGTTTTTGACATATTTATTGTTCTTAATGACTACTTCATTTTCACCAGAACTCTGCATGAAGTTAATTGCTACAGTGTAAGCAACACTTTTACCAAAATTATTAATTAGATTTATCACATACTGAGTTTTAAAAAATGTTGTTTGCTGCTAGTGCTAGCTGTTTTTTGCTGTCTACAGTGACAACTTTAAAAATAATAATTCGTCAGTGGAAAACCTTTTTAGTTAAGGTTTTTAATCATGTTTAACGAAACAAGTATTTAAAAAAACTGTGTCGGGTCGCCAGGCATAATTTTACAAGAAATAAGAACAACATTAAAAAGCATTTAAAGGAGTAGATGGTTTTTTAGTTTTAAGTTGCACTTTTATTACAGAAACATGTATAAAAAGAAATCTCATAACTGAATTAAAGTAGATGTTTGATACATGAGCATAAGATTGCATTAGAACCAATCACCTTGTTTACAACTTGATCTCCCGTTGACCTTTGACCTTGGTGTGTGACATTTGACCTCACATAGTTCTAAGCTTTAATTTAACATAGTTTTTTTTTTTTTTTTTTTTGAGATTTCGAAATATTATTATTTTGTGTAATAATGAAAAATAGTCAACTAGAACTAAAGATAGTAACCTAAAATGCACAATTCCGAAATTTGAGATGAATCGGATTTTTCGTTTTTATGCAGTAAATATTTATGTGTAGTATTACGTCCCATAGGATACTGTGTATAACAAAAATTCCGGATCCGGAATTTTTAAACAAAGTTGTGATTTTCTATATGAAGGAATTCGATTTAAGCTTAGCAATTTCACACAGTGATTAGTATATGGACAAGCATTATGTACATGTAAAAAACACGATTTTTTTGGAAATTGAGGGCGCCCTCCTCAGGAAATCTCTGAGTCGGCCTTTAAGTGAATGATCCAGGAACCATCCATTGTAATGGTCCTTACAAATGCTTCAGAACACAGACACGCAAGTCGACTGGTGCATGTTACATAAACATTCAAGCATGATAATCTCTTGACAGTGTAACTTGATTATTATCTGGGCCTAACAAGTTTCAAACATGATATAACGGATCGATCTTTGATCTAGTATTGGGAGATACATTTTGTTATCAACCAAAATATTATGTAAAACCTGGATGCCAAGGAAAAGTTTACTGTATTTTGCAAAACGAAACTACACAAAACAGGCTCACTGCACCCAATGGATTACACGCTCAATTCCGTCATTATACCCTTTGATGTGGGAATGAAAAGCATGTACATTAGTGGGAGCACTGAGCCTATATCATTCACAAAATAGAGCAAGCCCCAAGATAACATATACAAATCCTGTGTATCATTTTCTGAATACAGTCAGACCACAGAGAGCTACTGAAGTAGTTGTATATTTTTTCAGTGTGGTCCACTTGCCAATGACGCCTCGTAATTTCACACACTTAAATTGCCAGCTTATTGAATAATTTGGCTGCCTCGTATAATAATATATAAACAGAAAATTAAATTCGTATGTACAATTCTAAAACGCAATGCTAACATTCCTTGTACTGAAAAATTCATTACCTGCACTACTGTGTTTGTGTTTTTGACATATTTATTGTTCTTAATGACTACTTCATTTTCACCAGAACTCTGCATGAAGTTAATTGCTACAGTGTAAGCAACACTTTTACCAAAATTATTAATTAGATTTATCACATACTGAGTTTTAAAAAATGTTGTTTGCTGCTAGTGCTAGCTGTTTTTTGCTGTCTACTGTGACAACTTTAAAAATAATAATTCGTCAGTGGAAAACCTTTTTAGTTAAGGTTTTTAATCATGTTTAACGAAAAAATGTAACCTATAGGTTTGCTTTAAACATGCTTAAGAGATAAAATACGTAGGTTTTTAATGCCAAATTTCGAATATCTACTGTTGTATACACCACTGATTACTGCTGTAAATGTTTTGTCTTGCTGTTTACAGCAATGACAAGAGCTATAAATAATCTAATTATTTAAATCTAATTAAGTACTGACAACAACTGTAAAAGTTCCGAATTTCATGTTTCTCTTTTAAATGTACTCCGTTAACTAAAGGAAATATGCCTGCTTTACAAAACAATTTCTTTACATGACCTGTCATACAATGCACAGGGTACATTTCAAACGACAATGATAGCATTTTAAATATGCAAATAATTATTCGTATGAGCCAATGATAGCATTTTAAATATGCAAGTAATTATTCGTATGAAACAATGATAGCATTTTAAATATGCAGGTAATTATTCGTATGAGACAATGATAGCATTTTAAATATGCAGGTAATTATTCGTATGAAACTGATAGCATTTTAAATATGCAGGTAATTATTCGTATGGGACAATGATAGCATTTCAAATATGCAGGTAATTATTCGTATGAGACAATGATAGCATTTTAAATATGCAGGTAATTATTCGTATGAGACAATGATAGCATTTTAAATATGCAGGTAATTATTCGTATGAGACAATGATAGCGTTTTAAATATGCAGGTAATTATTCGTATGAGCCAATGATAGCATTTTAAATATGCAAGTAATTATTCGTATGAAACAATGATAGCATTTTAAATATGCAGGTAATTATTGTATGAGACAATGATAGCATTTTAAATATGCAGGCAATTATTCGTATGAGACAATGATAGCATTTTAAATATGCAGGTAATTATTCGTATGAGACAATGATAGCATTTTTAATGTGCAGATAATTATTCGTATGGGACAATGCTAGCATTTTAAATATGCAGGTAATTATTCGTATGAGACAATGGTAGCATTTTAAATGTGCAGGTAATTATTCGTATGAGACAATGATAGCATTTTAAATATGCAGGTTATTCGTATGAGGCAATGATAGCATTTTAAATGTGCAGGTAATTATTCGTATGAGACAACGATAGCATTTTAAATGTGCAGGTAATTATTTGTATGAGACAATGATAGCATTTTGAATATGCAGGTAATTATTCGTATGAGACAATGATAGCATTTTAAATATGCAGGTTATTATTCGTATGAGGCAATGATAGCATTTTAAATGTGCAGGTAATTATTCGTATGAGACAATGATAGCATTTTAAATATGCAGGTAATTATTCGTATGAGACAATGATAGCATTTTAAATATGCAGGTAATTATTCGTATGCGACAATGATAGCATTTTAAATGTGCAGGTAATTATTTGTATGAGACAATGATAGCATTTTAAATATGCAGGTTATTATTCGTATGAGGCAATGATAGCATTTTAAATGTACAGGTAATTATTCGTATGAGACAATGATAGCATTTTAAATATGCAGGTTATTATTCGTATGAGGCAATGATAGCATTTTAAATGTGCAGGTAATTATTCGTATGAGACAATGATACCATTTTAAATATGCAGGTAATTATTCGTATGAGACAATGATAGCATTTTAAATATGCAGGTTATTATTCGTATGAAGCAATGATAGCATTTTAAATGTGCAGGTAATTATTCGTATGAGAAAATGGTAGCATTTTAAATGTGCAGGTAATTATTCGTATGAGACAAGCATTTTAAATAGGATTCAATGGCTGCATCAAGCTGATGTACATAGTATGGTGTATTAAAAAAGAGTATTTTAAAATGGTTAGCACCTTAATACAATATTTAATGAAATAAAACTAACAGTAAAGGCACTATCAGTGATTTGTTCGATCAGAAAACCGAAAAAAAAAACATTTCAAAAATCGGATTTTTGCATGTCTGTTACAAGAATAGGTATCCTAACATACCTTGCATTATAAACCCAAAAGTAACCTAATAAGGACAAAATCGGATATTTTAGTCACTACCATGACTACTGTCCGTACAGACACGTACTACAATACATAACAGAATGGAGATTCATATCATTGAATATCAATTTGACGTTGAGAATTATACAGACTTATACTTCACTATTAGGCTAGTATTGAGAATTTCAAAATATTTTGACTTTTTCTGGTGGATCACTGACAGTGTCTTTAATAAGCCTCGTGTCTCCACAATGACACTTACATTTATGTGCGCACAAAAAATATACACTGTTAAATATACAAAAACATTCTATTTGATGTTTTGCCCATTAAATTCCAAATAGATACACTGAACAAAATGTTGACTTTGCTATATTTTTGTCTGATCATTCTAATAACAATAAAGTTGGTCATATTTCTTTTCTTAAATGATATCTGGTGATGTATTATGTTAGCTGGTGGCATTGGTTCACATATTAAATAGATATTGACTGCTTTAAGCTGAGGCATGTTTATATCCACCAAGAACAATGGAGTAATCTCAGCAATTTGCCTAGTGATTCCAGTTGAAACTTGCAACTTCAAGCAACAATAGCACAATTTTAAAAAGCGTCCTATTCAAACTAGTTTGAGATATTTGCACAGTTGAGTTGGTAATTGTCTAGTGAAAGTACACCTATAAATAGTAATACTCAAATTTGTTAATGGTCATAAAAGAAAGTATTTGTAAATACAATCGGGGATCCCCGATTCTAAGGCTCCCTGGTGGTGCCGGGGATGCTAAATTTCTGTCCGACCATAAATGAAATAATTTAATCGGCCGGAAAATGACCCCAACTTCACTTGCGTGAACCGATGGAACATCGATGAACGTTTACACTTACATAACGCTATTTCATACTGTAGGGACGTTTTCAGCGGCCATTGAATTATAATCCGATTTCCTGGTTCTAATTACAAAATTCTGTCTTTTGTCATAACTTCACAGGTATATTTTATTAGTCTATTACCAACGTAATTGTCAAAAAATCTCAAAATGTTTTAAAATTGGGGCGCTCGTTACAAAAAGTGATCATGTATATACCTCCTATACCAAATAAGGGGTTCCCAAAAAATAAGTTCCCCCCTAAAATTCGAGGACATTTCGTTGCATAACTTCACTTAGAACTGGATGTTTAGAATTTAAAAAAAATGTTAAAGAGAGGAAACATTTGGCTCTGCCACAAAAGTCGTTGTTTTTAAAAAAGCACTTTTGGCATCAACAGACACTCCCTTTTTCCCAAAATGATGTCAGAAAAAGTGACACTTTACCGTATTCAAAGGTCTAAACTGAAGAAATTATCACTTTACAACAACGATTTCATTTCCTTTCTTTATATTCATTGCGGTCTGAAGTAAATAGGCTTGAAACATGAACGCATAGGCAAACCAATAACAAGCAAGACAAATATGCAGACAAACAAACAAGCAAATAATGAAATGAAATTTGTGTAAATTCGAAGCAGATTGACACATAAAGGAGAAGGCTACGCTGGCTCAAAGTGGTGGAATTATCCAGCGAGCATGGAACCACATTCGTCAACAGAACATCAGCAGATTGGTTAACAACACGTGTAAACACTACAATAATGTCATCAGTGCAGATGGAGGAAACATTGACTATTCGTTTCACCCTGGATGACAAAAAAATTAAGCTTATTTCAAACATTACCTCTTGCTTTCATAAAAAAAGAGCAATAGAAAAATTACTTTATTTGATACTGATGAATGTAAAGTTTACATTTCATTGTTTGTTTTCCTGCATATTTGTCTCGTTTGTTTATTTGTTTACATATGCGTCAATATTTTATGCTTATTTACTTTAGACCGCAATGAATATGGAAATGAAATCGTTGTTACTAAATTGATAATTTTTTGACTTTACACATTCGAATACGGTAAAGTGCCACTTTTTCTGACGACATCATTTTTGGAAAAAAAGAGTGTGTGTTGATGCCGAAGGCCTTTTTTGAAAAGCAATTGACTTATCTATTTTTTTTATTTTTTTATGTGCATAGACCCCTCCTCCCTTTTGGAGCTTATTGCCATACAAGATATTTGAACTTATGTTGAAATAATAGTAGAATTGGTAAATGGTTAACTATAAGTCACTGTCTGATTATTAGGTTGAGACTTTGAAGAAATGAACTTACAAGAAGAGGGAAGCCAAAGGTTAACCAAAGGCACAACCTTATTTCTTTTTACACGCAAGACAAGAAGACAATAAATAGATTGGTAGTGTATTGATTTATTAAATGGTGCGTTTCATAATACACAGCCTCGTCCCCGTGATGTTACCCTCTAAATTCTTATATCAGCTGATTTGTTAGCCTAAGTATAGAATGTTTACCCATGGATATAGGACATAAGAGGACCTACAACACACTAGTTTCAAAGACCACATAACGTTGTCGCCTTTTGCTATTAAATCCCACCATGATCCCATTTACCGCCTTGAGTTAATGCGATAATCACCCTCTCAGCAGGAGAGCTGCCAAACCATCACTCAGCACGCGTGAGATTCTTGTCCGAAATCATGGTCCAGGACAATATACAGTTGAATTATCTCATAAGGCAGCTATTATACACCATTTTCTACTTCCCTCGCCAACTCCGAATTGTTCTCATTGTAATCTATAACTAAAATAAATTTTGTGCTTACAGTGGGAATTGATCCCACGACCTTTCGATTATCCGAAAACTGCAACTTTTGGTTTTGGGGGTTTGCGTCTTTCGGGCGTTCTATCTCAGCCATTTTTGCACGCCTTTTTACAAGCGAGGTGTTAAATGAAAGAACAAGACCTAGGCAACAAAATGTATATTTCGATAACTTTAAAAATGGTCTGACTTTGGCACAATCGAAATACATGCCGAGATACTTTTTGTGCCAGGTGTATATTATGCTAGGACACGATGATTCAACATTAAGTTAACCCTGATTTCTTTCCGGTTGAGTGTTTAGTTTAGCTTATTTTATGTTTACTATTAACCATATTTTTTTGTATTTTCAGGGGAACATTAAGGTGCCAAACATACGCAGTGTTCTGAGGTAATGAGATATTTTTTTAATTGTACGAATAATCCCTGTTAAAAATCCGTTAATGAACTCATGTATGTTAAGCATGCGTGTGTTCTGTTGGGTTTGTACCTTGTTGCAACGGTTCCTTTATGTATACATATTTTAAACTTCATAGTACTTACATAATTTTGTGATTCTTAATATGTATATGCTTGTATTTATGATGTTGATAACTTTTACTGTTTGGAAAAAATGCTAATTTATATTAGTATGAAAAAAAATCATCGGTCCACCAACGTTTTCTAAGATGCTTCGTTCCAAAGAAAATTACATCGCTTTCTTCTGTTTTCAATCAATTACCTTCTGAATTTACTGCACACGCAAGCATTTCTTATTGAATCGTCTTGAAATTTACAAATTTCGAGTTCACAATTTGTATTTCTACCTATCAAGTTAGAGTTACGGGTCATTACAGATATTGAAAAATTTCAACTTCATTTGATTGAAACAATATTACTGCAACTTCCAGGTATCAATTAATAAGCAACCCCACTCTATTATAAATTTGAACAGAAGTTAAAATTTATCTGACGGCACCATCCATTATTCTACCAAGGAAAAAAAAACAAAGAGTGGTGTGTTGGCCAAAGGCCTTTTTTGAAAAGCAATTGACTTAATCTATTTTTTATGTGCATAGACCCTCCTCCATTTTGGAGCTTACTACTGCATACAAGATATTTTGAACTTAGTGAAATCATCGTAGAATTGGTAAAGGTTAACTATAAGTCATTGTATGATTGTAGGTTGAAATTTGAAGAAATAAACTTACAAGAAGAGGGAAGCCAAAGGTTAACCAAAGGCACAACCTTATTTCTTTTTACACGCAAGACACGAATAAAATAAATAGATTGGTAGTGTATTGATTTATTAACTGGTGCGTTTCATAATAACACTCTCACAGTGATGTTACCTCTAAATTGTTATATCAGCCTGATCTGTGAGCCTAAGTATAGAATGTTTACCCATGGATATAGGACATCAAGAGGACCTACAACACACTAGTTCAAAGACAAATAAGTTTGCCGCCTTGTGCTATTAAATCCGACACCATGGTCCCATTTACCGCCTTGAGTTAATGCGATAATCACCCTTCAGATTGAGAGCTTCCAAACAAATTTCACTCAGCACGGTGAGATTCATTGTCCGAAATCATGGTCCAGGACAATATACAGTTGATTTATCTCATAAGGCAGCTATTATACCCTCCTTTTGCATTCCCTCGCCAAACTCGAATTGTATCATCGTAATCTCTAACTAAAATAAATTTTGTGCTACTGGAATTGATCACGACCTTTCGATTATCCGAAAACTGCACCTTTGGTTTGGGGGGTTTGCGTCTTTTGGGCGCTCGATCTCAGCCATTTTGCACGCTTCTACAAGCGCGGTGTTAATTGAAAGAACAAGACATAGGCAAAAAATGTAGATTTCGATAAACTTTAAAAATGGTATGACTTTGGCACAATCGAAAAAACATGCCAGATACACTTTGTGCCAGGTGTATATTATGCTAGGACACGATGATTCAAAATTAAGTTAACCCTGATTTCTTTCCGGTTGAGGGTTTAGTTTAGCTTATTTTATGTACTATTAACCATAGATTTTGTATTTTCAGGGGAACATTAAGGTGCCAAAACATACGGCAGTGTTCGAGGGTTAAAGAGATATTTTTAATTGTACGAATAATCCCTGTTAAAAATCCGTTTAATGAACTCATGTGGTTAAGATGTGTGTGTTCTGTTGGGTTTGTACCTTGTGCAACGGGTCCTTTATGTTTACATATTGTATAACTTCTAGTACTTACATATTTTGTGATTCTTAATATGTATGCTTGTATTTATGATGTTGATAAACTTTTTTTACTGTTGGAAAAAATGCTATTTATATTAGTATGAAAAAAAAACTCAAGCGCGGTACACCAACGTGTTTAAGATGCTTCGTTCCAAGAAAATTACATCGCTTCTTATTTTTCAATCAATTACCTCTGAATTTATGCACACGCAAGCATTCTTATTAATCGTCTTGAAATCCAATTTCGAGTTCACAATTTGTATTTCTACCCATTCAAGTTAGAGTTACGGGTCATTACAGATATAGTGGAGAAATTTCAACTTAATTGATTGAAACAATATACTGCAACTTCCCGGTATCAATTAATGAGGCAAACCCCACCCTATATTAAATTGAACAGAAGAGTAAAATACTTTGACACAAAAAAAAACATATATATATGAAACTACACATTAAAATACGTGAGTAGCCAGGGTCAGAAACTTGTGGCTTTATCTTGGTTGTCTTAAAACTCAATTGGCACCAAAATTGTGGGTTTCTCAGGGTTAGCCTGTTTTTCATTCAAATAAAAATTAGAGCTTATCATATTTTTTTTCAAATAGTCATCCCACTAATTGTGTAACCATTGACTATGGTTGTGTGGTGCTGCATCTGCCAATTTACGATTTACAATGCAGGACTGTAAAGACAAGGAAAATCCATATAAATAAATATGACGAAGGGAAACACATCATAACAAGAATTATAGTCTAATCTAGTGGACAAAAAAAGCATGAACCAAGCGTTCTGTTGCAGGTGGATCCAGGGGCGGATCAGCCTGGCTAGAGGGGGGGTGCCAAGATAAGATATGGGGTAGAAGGGCAGGCAGGGGCGGATGAGGGCGGGTCGGTGTGTTGCCCCCCATCCGCGCGAAGCGCGGAGGAAGCTCTGCATTTTTATAAGGGCAATCATCAAGTTTTTCCAGATGTAGTTGGATGGGCAATGTTACTATTCACTATTTCTAATATATCGCTGGAAAGAGTTCTTTCAGGGACAATAAATTAGAATAGGAAGCACAGCGAGCCCGAAAATTTTCAACGTTTGTGATTTGCAAAAAATGTTTACCTTTTCAACAGAATCAGAACATTATTACCACGTAAATGATTTCTAAGTAGGGCGGATCAGCCCCTCTGAAGGGCAGGGGGGTGGCGACCCACTGAAATGGAAGTTGACGGCTGCAAAGCACCCATGGTGCCATGGCATCAAAGAGCCATGAAGCCGTATACGCGGTGTGGAGGGGTTCCCGACCTCCGGCACCAAGCGCGGAACCCCTTTGCAATGATCGTTGTCATACACAATTTGAAATGTTACTGATTTAACGGATAAGTTTACAGTATGAGAAACGGTATTATTAAAAAGAAAAAAAAAATATAGTTGCAGAGTTAGGTTGAATTAACAGAAATTTAAAGTGTTTAAAAGAGAGTTCATGTATATTGAGCTGCAAGGGGGTAGGGTGGGGGATGAGAGGGGATGTCCCAGTCCGCGCGAAGCGCGGAAACCATGCAATGTTCACTTTCCAAAACAACATTTTCTTATGCAAATTGGATAGGAACATTTGAAATTTAAAGCTTTTACACGTGGTTAACTTTATAATTATAGGTATGATCAACGGTTTCTTAAAATCTAGGTTGTTGGGTTAGGTTTTGTTGAATAATCGCATAAGTATTCATATGAAGAAGAGTTCATTATCAAGCGGAGCAGGGTGGGGCTGGGGCCCCCCTCCCACACGCTTCACACGGAACCCCCTGCAACATTCACTTTCAAAAAAACAAATTTCTTATGCAAATTTGATAGAAAACAAATTGAAATTTACATAATGCTTCTAAGATATGATAAAACGTTATTTTTAAAATCACCGTTCGATCGATTTTTTCGCCGGTTTTGAGGGGATTTTTTTTTTGGGGGAAGATGTTACGAAGTAAACGCTTCAGCTTTTAAGGCCCCTTTAAACTCAACAAACCTATTTTTTAGAGTATAAGTATGGAAATACAATGACACATTGCTATATGATAAGACCCATCAAGATTAAACATTTTAATAGCAAAATTTATCATTTTCCCTTCCGTTGCCATGGTAACGGCGGCCATCTTGGAACATTATGAATTAATTCATTTTTATTAATCATTTTTTCTCAGGAAACCATGACAAATCATGAAACCAAATCTGCATATAATTTTTGGAAGTAAATATATGCAATTACAGAGTAAAAAATGATGAGACTACCGGCAACAATTAAAAATCGGGTCAGGTGACCATTCATGAATTTCTTGGGTGGTTGTGAGTATAAAGGGGCCTTAACTGTGAGGAAACATGGCATCTTTTAAGTGTTTTGCAAAACCTGTCATAACAATTTAAATATCTACGGAAAAAGTTGATTACCTTAGAGAAAAAATTATTTAAAGGTTGATCTTTTAAAGGTGCATACAAATGTACAGGGAATTACTGCTGACCCTCAACTCGACATGTTCTTTCAACGTAATTTTTCGACCTACGTAATACTTCATGTTTTTGACTACATAATTCTGTAAAATGATAGCAATCGCTTAAAAAAGGGAAACAGATAGGAACACACCTTCCAATTTTATCTCCAAATCCATTGGAGTTCACAGAGTAAACCAAATTTGCCGTAAACGAATAGATACCTAACTCATATGGGTCAATGATATTCTTCCAAAGTGGTTTATTGTGGCACTGGCATGTTAAAAGTAATAACAAAACATTCTTCTCATAACAAAACCCTATACAGCCTATACGCTTCTTAAACAATTGTTTGCACAAAATTGTACAAAAAAATGATATGGATCAGAGAAACTTTTACGCGATCAATAGGATGTTTAGACAAATTTGACAACAGGATTTTGGGAGAGAGTTGTCTGCATAAAATACTGCAAAAAAAACCAAAAAAAAAAAAAATCAATTTGATCAGACGGAACTTCCATTGATCAAGACGGTTTAACAAATTTGAAACAGTAATTTAATTGATTTTGGATAAGAGTTTTTTTACTTAACAATATTGCACAATCAAAGGTTATAAAGACACTTTGATATTGCCCAGTCAACAAAGTATTTTAACTTAGGTCTGTCGTCTAGTTTTCAATGAAGTCTTCCTTCAACCGTTGATATTCCACATTGGAACTTGAAGAATTGTCTCATTTTTTTCAGCTTAGAGAATACTTTGAATGTTTACAATATTTAAAATTAATAATCTGATATATAATTAATTGATTATCAGACCAAAAAGAATGGAATGAACGGGGTTAAATAGCTCAGCTTACAAAATCTATCACATCTGCCTATTTCTTCACCAAATTTCGTCATTTCAGGCCTAGAAAGAAATAGAAAATAGCCCAATTACGACAACATCATCTTCGTCACAGGTTCGGGTCAGTTTTGTTTCTTCATGTACAATTTGTTTTGGATATATGTCACATGCCGCGCGTAACAAAATCAGTGAAAGACCCCTTTCCCACAAGTGCATTTAAATTCGTTACGATATAGACAAAGCAGAAAGAAATTATTCCCACGGATAAAGCAAAACCTTGATAAAAAGTGCAAATGAAAAACAAAAAGCAAACATACAGATCTTCAAGTGAAAAAAAAAAAAAAAGGAACAACTACACATGATGAGGTATATAGGAGTATATCTAAAGCCAGATTTAACATATGAACAGAGAAAAAAGAGAAGCTGAGCTCCGACAAGAACTAGACTTGTAAGGAAAATGTTAAAAAAACTTAAAAATAGTGGAGGGAAAATGCGAGATCCGACAACCACCCCTCAACAGGACAGCAGTCACTAGAGACTGATACAATTTAACTGTAAATAAGTACGTGAAAAGATTACAAAGCACCAATTGCACTCTACTCCTATTATCAGCTGTATGATAAAATCTTTCAATAGAAAGGCACCTGACAGAAGGTTCTTACAGCCAAAAGGAATGACTGCAGCAGGTTCAAAACAACGGCTGGAAGAGTAACCAACCGGGGGAAGACTGTAAATTAAATGACCATTGGAGGGATAGACCACTACAAAAAAGCGTATAAAACTCTGAGTGGGATAAATCAAACACCACAAGACAAGAAAGAGGGAATAGAAAGAAACTTAAATGTACATTCTGTGTGCACAAAGTATTGTCAACACAGAGAGATGACATGCAATGCTATATTGACGGGAGAAGCCAGACATCGTGGGGTTGTTGAAATGGCTCCATATAGTGATTGTATTCCAAAAACGATGAATTGCACATCCAAGGGTATAAAGGATAACAAGGTTGGACAGAAAAAATAAGACCCCAGGGAGGTATACAATGTATTCATAGAAGAGAATATAAATTCAGTTGCGGGAAGACCCGTCCATAGCTGAGTATGAAGAAGCAATTTGGTGTGCTGGATATTTTCATGGGAAGGGGGAGATGCAGATTTATTGCTAGGGATAGTAAACAGAAGTCAATACAACACTGCTGATCAAAATGAGTCTCCTACAAACAGTGCTTGCTAAGAAAGTCTGCAAAGATGAGAACAGACATAATGAGTCATTGGGGACTTCCAATTACCGTGAAATAAATTGAGAGGGACCATGCAAGCGAAATCTGGATTAACTGAGGCCTTTTGGATGTTGTTATGGACATCCTATGGAACCAGATGTTATGAGTCTACAAGACAGGAGTCAATACTTGACTTAAAGTTATCACTTCAAACCCTAATATGATTGACGAAGCACATGTTATTGCTCCTTTAAAGAAATAATGCCAATAATAATAATTTTTTGAAGACGCCCCAATTCAAACTTTGAAAATTTTGCACAGTTACGTTGTGATTGTCAGAAACTATACTGCAACGAGAATGCTAAAAAATGCGTATGCATCATAAAATAAGCGATTGTAATCAGAATTTGGATCCCAGATTGGACTTAACGGCAGAGTGGAAATGCTACGTTTATGTCCGTCCATGATGAAATAGTGCCACATCGAGAAACTAACCTTACTTGATTTCCTGAACCAATAAAACAACTAATGGATGCGGCGTAGACACGTACATGGCGCTAGTTCCTGGATTCACACTGGAAGGCCCGTTATTTGAATTATTATCGGGATTCCCGATATAATATTCTGATTACAAATTCCTCGTTTGTATGAGACACAGACAAGTTCTACCTTTAACCATTCACAGAGGTTATGGTGTACTAGACCAGTACCAATGCAAACCGGGGTAAAAAATTCTCATTTTTTTTTGAAAAATTGAGGGCGTCTTCTAAACAAAGGGTTTTTGGCCATATTGCTTGAGTAAACGAAAACCACAAAATGTTGCAAGTGGTACTTAACTTACCTCGTTGAACCAAGTAAGTACAGCCAAAAAGAGACTACAGAAACGCCCCAACTATGACAAAATTAAGCAAACGGAGACCATAGATAAATTGTGACAAAGAATTGGAACCAAGAATACTGCAGAAGCTTGGTGTCACCAATGAAGAACCAATCTACTCAAAAAGAAAAACCGTTATGGCTCAAAAAGAAAGCACACAGCTAGGAGGAGGAAACAAGAGCTTGGAAGAGGTATCAGAATAGGAAACTGAAGAAATCTAGAGCACTACAAAAAGTTTCAGAGAGAGGCCTAAGATAGAAGTGAGATGGGCTAAGAGGATTTTGAAAGAAATTAGCAGAAAACATTAAGGATGACCCCAAAAAGCTTCTACGTCTACGTAAGGTCTAAACAAAAAGCAAAAGACACAGTAGGGTCCTTGAAAAACCGGACACAGGCAGTGTAATACCAACAGGACAACCTACTGCAGAGCACTAAAACGAACTTATTCTCGTCTTGTGTTCACAGAAGAGGAAACAAAGTTCCGGTTACTGATGAAATATCAGGACCGGATGAGGAGAAGAAACAAAGGCTATGGAAATCATTGCAAATGGCTGTCAAGATAAATAAAAGACCTGGACCCCTCCAAAGCAGCAGAACCAGACGAACGAAATCACTCCATCTATCCTCAAAACATGTCTGTACTGGCATGCCTTCGCCTTGTATTTACAATAAGTCTCTGCAAGAGGATATGTTCCAACCGGACTGAAGATCTACCCCACTTCGTACCGAACTACAAAAAGGTTCAAGATCAAACTATCGCCCAATACGTCTGACGTCAAGTCAGCAGGGAAAGTATTAGAAAGTCTTATTAGAGCTACCAATTACAGAGCACCTTGACATGGTAGTCTATACGCGAGTCACAACATGGGTTTAGGAAAGGAAAATCTTGCACTAAAATCTTCCAGAGAAGGAATAACTGGAAGTGATCACAAAGCACATAGATAGTGGAACACCAGTTGATGTAATATATCTAGACATGGCAAAGGCCTTCGACACCTTACGACCACCAAGGCTGATAGAAAAAAATCAAATCACCTTGCATCGGATCATGGCTCGAATCATGGCTGGCTGGCCGTAAACAGAGGGTAGTCAGCAAGGAGCAGAGCCCGGGTGGAAGAAAGTAAACCAAGTTCAGTGGTGCAGGGATCATGTTGGGAACCACTCTGTTCCTTATATATGAAACGATATTAGCGCAAAAGCCACAATAAGAACTTTCAGATGACCCAAAACTAGTTCCGTGTCAAACACAGAAATCTGGCCAAATAAGTACAATTGTGTGCAGAATAAATTGGAGTTATGCACTTTGGATATCACAATCTCATCATTCTTATCACATGGCAAAACAACATTAAAATAGACCGTCGAGGAGAAAGACTTGGGCATCCAAATCAACAAATCATTGAGTCTCAAAACCCAATGTGCACCTGCCGCAAAGAAAGGAAATAGAGTCTACAAGATGATCAAAAGAAATTTTGCATCAAGAAGAAATCATCCTGACAATTATACAAAATCACTGGTTCGTCCCAATCGATTATCCATCAAGCATGGAAACCTTATCTGGAAAAAGACAAGAAAATGGATTGAGAATGGTCCAAGTTAGAGCAATACAATCATTACCAATGTTCTTCAACATTTACGTAGGAGCAGCGATTACACCGACTTCATCTAAAAACACTGGAAAAGAGACATGAAATGAAAAGAAAGATATATCCAAACCTACAGGAAAAATTGATAAACCAAATTGATAAGATAAATCCAGAGAACCTCTTTCAAAGAGCAGTTTATCAGCACACACGTGGGCATTACACAAAAGTTGGCCAATCCAGATCAAGACCTCGACTTAAGAAAAAAATCTTCATCAGCGAGTGGTGGATATAGCTGGAATAAACTGCCAGAAAGTGCTGTCCAAGCGCCCACACTCCTCTGGCTTTAAGCAGAAATTAAGTAACTTGGGTTTAGATGAGCAAAAAGGCCCACCCCCCATCCTGCCACACTATTAGGTCATCATGGAGATGTGGCATTCTTAAGGGTCGTTCATACTACTACACTGCAAAGTGCGTTGCGTAAGTTCGGAGTGCTCGAATTACGGTCGCTGTCCAGCTGTATTACTGCATTGCGGTATTGCAACCGAGTTAAATTTATTTAACTGCAGCTGCAGCAGGTACGTCGAGTGCTGCAGCAAGTGATCGATATACGGCACGGCATGCCACAGTGCAGCAAGTTATGAAAACGAACCTTAAAGGTATGTCTAAGGTAAGTTATGTCTATACACTGCAATAAGCATTGAAAATGTCCTAATTCAGTCCCAGAGAGTCGTTGTTTATACATATAAAATTATTTGTTAGACTTGTTAGATGTAATTTATTGCTCTTCCATTGAAAAATAAGCCATTTTTGGCATAAAGCCTGCCATAAAAATTAATATCTGACGGGCAAATCAGATCCCTTATAGAAGAAAAAGTATTCAAGGTATGCCCTTTCTATTAAACTTGAAAATGCCAGAATTAGGTCCCCAGGAGACGGGTTATATATCTTTAATGAATTATCCTTGTTTCTACAATACTGAGAATCACCTGAAAATGTCAAAACAGAATTAAAGTTTAATACACTCTCAGAAAAAATGAACTTAGAAACTGTTTCTCTATATGGAACCCTAAGAATTGCACCCCTTAAACTGGTTATTAAAAATCTGAGAACACCCAAAAAGGTTCTAACAGAACCATAAAAGGTGCTATGTACAGGAGTTAAAGGACTGTTTTAGTTCGTTTTTTTTTTTTTTTTTGGAAGAAACCCTAGGAGGTTTCATCCGAGGACACGTTTAGAAAACGTCTTTCGTACAGTTTTTTCCCGCGAGTGTGCAGTCAGTTGTAAATTCTTCTTATGAAAAGGTTTGGCCAAAAGCATATTGAAATCAACAAATATAAAAAAATCAACATTAATGTACAAAGATTGGGTGCTGTCGCAATTCGTAAACAGGCCTAAGATCAAAAACCATTGGTCGGGCAATTTTTTGAAAAAGCGTAGAGGATGACAAGTTGCAAGTGTTTATAAATTCTTCAGCTGCACTTGTGTTTTTGATATGTTATTTATTCGGTCAGAATTAGAACAAAAAAACAAGTCCGGAGGTTTTCACCAAAGTATTCAAAGAAAATACCAAACTATGGATTTTTAAAAAAAAACGATAATGTGTTTATGCTCAACTTTGTCATTTTCAGATATGTATAGATTTTAGCATGAATAAAAGAAAAGAACATGTGATTCGCCCATACGCGAAGCGGTCGCGCGCGTTAAGTTTTGAGAAAAACCATAACGGGAAAATGGCGAAGCCTATTTGTGTTTGTTTTGGGAAGTATAATTTCGCTCTAAATTCAATAGAGTTGGTGAGTCTTTGGTGCACGTGCTTGCCGTAACAAGGTATATTTTAAAAAAAATTGGTCGAGACGATCACGTCAATTCTCAAACAGTGTCATTCTCCTCTCTCTTATGTAGAATGTATCCTTCAAAAAATTCCGGCGTTTCGGGTGGCGGGGGGGGGTGCCAAGGCACCCCCGGCCACCCCTGGATCCGCGCATGGTTGATCTAAATACCTATGGATCCGTCCAATCTTGGAGATTCAAAAGACGCAGAGCGTTCCTCCTAGTGTGATCTTTCATTTGAAGATGAAAGATCCTTAAAGGGACATTCGTTGTGGAAGTGTTTCAGTAAGGGTGCTTTTCATTATGTCATTTTTTTAGCATTTATGTCCCTTTATAGTTATTATAGTCTACTCAAGCTGAAGTTATTCAATTGTATTTGACTGCTAAACGTATATTGACGAGGGACACTGCTGATAAGGATCCTTGTTAGGTTTGCCATAAAATCTTTAGAAGAAGAGGCGCTGTGAACTGACGCTAGTAAATATATTAGCTTTCACAGTTGATTGAAACACCAGATGGCACTTTTGTCATACATCGAGATTCGATATCGATTAAAGGGAAGAACTATAAAAATTTGCAATCAAGCAGACTCAGAAACTGATAAAATTTATCAAATAATTTTCTTTCGCATAGTAAAAAAGCGAAGTATTACATATTGAATTGAACAGCCACAGGAGGGACGGTTGACCCAGGACGAGACCATACTCGTGAGTGTCTTAAATCCAACTGTTAAACAAGCCACACTGGGCCAATGCCGGATACCCGGTACCCATTCGCTATTTCCCCAGATTCTTTATAGTGTTCTCCGTTGAACTAGAAGGTATTATGCGTAAGGACCAGGGGGAGTCCGTTCGCGACCCTCATGAGTAACCCTACGTGTATACTAAAAAACTGTATGCGTATGTCCACAAATAGACACTTTTTATACCATTTACACAGTGTTGGATAAGTGATCCACTCAGGCAGAAATTAGTATGCACATAGATTTAAGACTGAGTTTCGCGGACGACCCCTGGACAATAAGTCATAGGTGTGTGAAGGATGTGTATAATGAAGACCACGGCCATGGTTGAAGAGGGTACTGTTTCGAGGAGTCAAACATTAAGTTATTCAGGATGTGTCTTACATGTCTCTAAACGAAGCAAATCACCTTGAAGGTCCGAAGGGAAAGTTTGACATAACCAGTTAGTTCACATGCACTACTTCAATCGGTGACGCCATTATGTGCACAAAGTGTCACAAACTGACATTGGCGGAAACTTCCGGACGCTAATCGACAAATTCACCCGAGCATCGTGCGCTCTATAAGAGGTAATTGTGAGGGTTCCTATTGCCCGCAACTTCAACAGTCCATCAGTTTGCAACATCAAGACATCAATTTTTAGTGTGCGGGGCCATCGCAGCCCATGGAAGCAACGTACATCCACAAAGTACAGCACGGATATACAGTATCCACGTACAAATAGTGTTCAATCTAACTTCCTTTGTTTATTTCATGTCATTTCATAATTTTACCTTTATTTCATTTATAAAAAAAGAAATTGCACGCAATTAAAGATTTAACCTACCGGTCATGACACGAATGGACAAGTGGTAACCTTCTTTTGTTTTTTCTATCTTTTTCGAGCCGCGTAGCAAACTTCAGCTCGTCGCTGGAGCACTAAGATGCGATGGATAGTAGGTTGGCCATGTCTACTTGAAAGGGGGAGAGGAGGGGAGGGAGGGGCTCGAAAGCTCTTGAACCTGATCCTTAGCTGTCTCCAAACCTCTAGGCATGGAAATATATGTGGCATATCAAAGTATCATCGTCCACATTTGTATCAACAAGGATATCAAAGTCAAAGGGCAAATCGAAGTGGGCTCTTCGTCAAAAGTTTTCCGGCGGATCGCCGGACGTTGGTGTTTGTGTTGTCGCAACCATAATTCGGAGAAAGTGGTAAATTTTAGCGAACTGTCAGCCATGAATGTAATATAATTTGAGTACAATGTGTCATCTTTATTTATCCCTATTTCCCTAGAGGAAAATGACCAGCAACCTGACAATCACCGCAAAAAAGAGGTAGCGGTATTTGTGTTGTTAGATCTAAGAGCACTTCCCCTAAAGACAGGGGTATGCCTCGCGATTTTTGAAGTGTAGTGGCAAAAATGGCATTTATGCATTTAAGGCATATACCAGTGGCCAGTTTGTTTACATGATTTGAATTCAATATAAATGTTTGAAATGGAGTACATTTTATTGGGCCCACATGCAATTAAAAATTATTGTCTTCATTTCGGTTATATAAAATCAGTTTCAAGGCAAGGGGATCGCCATTTTCCCCCGGCGTGCGTTTTTCCAATCACCGCAGCAGAGGATGTCAGCTGCGGGGGGGGGGGGGGTTGATGGAGGACATGCCAACCGAACAGCCAACCTATAACAGCAACAGCGAATTCAAAACGGCATAAACTTCCGGCGTAACCCGAGACTAACGGTGAAGGATAGGGCACTCGATTTAGTTGACTCTTCACGCTTTATTCCGTTGTCGTCCATGGAGCCCGGACTGTGGTTCCTGCCGGACCATATCTCCTTTTACACCGTGCTACGAATGGCTAACCAACCGTTCACTTTACTGACATGTGGGCATGGAGGCGTGGAGGTATACGCATGCTTGGAGCATGAGACCCCGCGGAGACGGGACACATTATTTACTGGAGCATTCGTTATTATACAGATAAATACAATTATTTTGTCATTTTTTCATGAGCGAATGGGCGCATTGTTTCGTGCATGTAGATGTACATGTTGCATCACATACCTCGCTCTCATAACCATAAGGACAACAATGCTTTGATGCACTCCCTTTCAGGGGCAAATACGGTGCACGCATTAGACACTTTCAATACACTCTTCGTATTTTTATTTGCTGTGCGCTGACTGGTTCCTCACTACTGAAAGTGTATGAATTACAGAATATGTACAGAATGGTACCCTCTTTATAATTATCACGGCTTATTATGAATGAATGAATATATTGATAATGTTATTGAGTTTTGTGTTGAAAACATGGTTTACTTTCATAAAGTGTAGAATGTAACAAGTATGTTGCAGCCCAACGCATTTATAATTTTATGTACCCTGGAGTTTGTCGATGGCTTAGTCTTAGAATCATCTTTATAAATCACCAATAAATTAACGGTTTTCATTACCATTTTAATATATTATGCAATGCAAAGTATTGTATTGCAAAAAAATTGTAGTTACCACCACTCCTATTTGGTAAAATGGATCCGGCGGGTTACTTGGATTGTTGGTGTCATATCTTCAAACTGTTGACATCCAGTCATTATGAATTTTATCACACACCAAAACGAACAAGTAGTCATGTGCTTTGGTTTCAAAACTTTATTGGCCAGCTGGGACCAGCGTGCGTTTTTTGGGAACAACACTGTATCATGCCAACCAATTTGCTTTACCTCGCCATTATTGATTAAATTTTCCCTTTTCCGCCGGAAATCGCATTTCATTTGTTGGATTTCCTTTTCCTGCATCTGAATTATTTGATCCCTTTCCAGCCTTTTTGGCTTTTAATTCAATTTAATTTGACTATTGTGCTTTGTTCCTGAACGTCCTCTTCTTTTCCAGATTAAAATTCATCCTGGCAAAATATAATCACTCCAATTTTTCCCATTTATGAACTAAGACGGCAACACTCTATAGAATACGTTTTACTTAGCTAAAAAAAATCATGTACGAATTTTGACTACTCTTATATCTTCTTGTTTTAGACAGTCCGAATGACAAGTGTAATTTTTGCTCATAGGAAAGTTTTGTAAATGGGCCATAAAAATTTTACAATTCCAAAGATAGTCACTTGAAAATAATACTTGTTTATATTACACCCCTCTGCTTGTAGTGGTTGGGTCACTTTCTATTTGTACAGACCAGTGTTGGGAATGGCTTGGCCGTGAAACCATAGCAAGTATTCTACATCTATTGTGGTTATAGACACAACACGACACGATCTAACCTCGCTCTCTCGCCCCCTCTCTCTCTCTCTCTCTCTCTCGCTCTATATAATCTATATATATATATAAATCTACCAATGGTAGATTAGGGAGACAGTTGAATATTCATTAGCTTATAATAATAATGAAGCCCTTAATATTTATTTAAATTAATTAATATTCATATCCTTTGTTATTCTATGGATTACCCTTCATTTGCAATAAATTAATATTCATATCCTTTGACGGAATAAACAGGCCAGTCCTAAAGGAAGCGTTAGGGAGACAGTAAATTTCTCCCTAACGTATTCTTTAGTACATAACAAAGATCAGTGTCCCCAAAGGGGCGATATAGGGTTATATATGTATATATATATATATAATATATATATATATCTATATATATATATATATATATATTATATATATATATATATATATATATATATATTGTTGTCGTTTGTTAGACCAAGTTTTAAGCTGGATCACCTCACACTCAGCAACTGCTGTGTGAGGATTTATTGAGCAAAAAATAATTTGACCGGATGCCCTTCCCCCCCCCCCCCCCCCCCCCCTGACGCCAATCCCAGTTTTCGGCGGTGGGCCTAGTCTTTGGCAATATGCCCACCATACAGGCAGCATGTTCGGGATTGAACCGCCAACTCTCCAGAGCTGACGCCCTTGTATGTAAATCTTTCTTTTTCATTCTACCAGGGTAACCAACTACCCTCCCCATCAGATTTCCTTAAAAAATCGTGGGGTTACGTTTTAGTAGCCGCTGTCCCAACTCAGCCCTGGGAAGTATAATGGGTACCAGGATACCAGGAGCATATTTCTTTCCATTTCTTTCGCCTATACATTATTCTATTAGGAAACAAACATCACATCAGATTCGTGTGAACTCGCTTTCTGCACTATATTATATTTAATAGATATGCTTGATTGCAAATTATTATATTTATTTCCTCTGGAACCAATAGAAAATCTGCAAGTGTGTGTTAATCAAGACTTCCTAGACATTTATTAAATCAGCGTGAAAGCTGAGATTGAATATGCAGCATACATCACTCTAAACATATTATTTCCTCTAAAATGCTTTTTAATAAGACTGGCCCAGCGGACTATGTCATTGCACTATTCATTCAACTTCAAAACACCTTTGGATGTGAACAGCTGTGTAGAAATAAAATTGTGGTTGGGTGAGGGATTTTTGGGTCAATCATCTGTTATAACCACTGGGTTTGGTTAGTTACTGGTTAGAGTAAACATGCGGTCATTACATCTTGATAAGTCCAGATTAATCCCGTAATCTGCCATCTTTTGTAACAATACGCTCTCTAATATAATCTTAAACGATCTGCGTCTTTTAGAGAGCTTTTTTTCTCGACTCAGCGGCACCGATGTATAAATATTAGCTGCATGCAAAATCGATAGCTCAACTGCATCACATCGCCACCCGACAGTGCAATAATAATGAAGTTTGGGCACAAGAAAAGCCACTGCCGTTGCATTGCAGTGCTGTTAACTACATATTCAAGTAAGTACTAAATCTCTGCGATGCTAAAAATGAATTATGAAGTTATAGGCCCATAGTATGTCTTATCAATAATCAATTTACCTTCTTTGCCATATAATGAGGGTGGGCCATTGTGGACAATTATTTTTCCCAAAACGAGTAGATTCTATGGTCATTGGCTGCGAAAATGAAGCTGATAAAGCATTTATGTTAAAGATTTTTGATATACATTATATGGATTTTTTTTTTGCATGTAAAGCAATGGGGAATTTTGGGGAAATTAAAAAAAAAAAAAAAAAAAAAAAATCTCAACTTATTTTGTAAAAAAACTCACACACAAATGCTTTTGTATATTCTATAAATATTGGCAAAGGAAAATGTAATACGTGCTGATGCAAAGGGATTCCAAAATTTAAAGGAACTGTATTGTTGGGTGCAAGCCATGAATAGAATAGTCATTAAGCCAGCAGACTTGCAAAAGGACCTTTAGAAAGGTCATGCACCAATGTCGGGGTATGCTTCAGTAATATAAGAATGGACATTTGTAAAGCACCAGACTCCGGCCAGAAGGTCGCTCACTGCTCGGTCGCCTAATGTATTATTACTTTTTTGTGCCATATAGGCATGTCACAATCATTGTCACTTACAGGTCGGCAGCCGGCCAAGCGCACAAACCTACCAGCATTCAGACTGTAACGTTCCCTATAACAGTTCCCCAGTTTCGCTGGGTCGACGAGGCAATTGGAGATTAAGTATCGTGCCCAGGGACCAACACACGTTGACCACCAGTTGGGCTCGACTTGAACTGTATAATGATCACGAGCCTGCGCTTTCACTGACCACACCAAACTCACAGGAAATCTTCGTGTATAGACTATTCAATTACACTTGTATGCGCCTTTACAACATGATTACAAACGTTGTTTCTCATGCACTTTTGTACGTCTACTGACTGGAAGGCTATTCCATTTACTGCTTTCCACACTACATACATTTTGTTTGTAAAATGAACAGAATATTTTCCTTTGACATTTCTCATTGACTTACATCCAAAATTTAAAATCCAGGGAACAATATAAAATTAACCATATAAAATAATTGAATCCAATGCTTTCCAAAATAGTTTTGAAACAGGCCAAAATGGCCATAGAATACTCGTTTAAATAGAGGTTGAAAAAAAAGTGTTGTTTATTTTGCCACTCCAATATAAAGTATACAATAATTGAACGCCTGTGTGATAGGTATACAAATACTACATGGTTAGCGGGAAATAGGCCACACTATTTCCCAGTATGGCTGCGGGCCTATCACCCGAACCCGAAGGGTGATGGGTGATATGCCCGTAGCCAGTAGCTACTACACCTCACTGTGACTCTGGGGACGAGGTTGTAGGGAAATTGTCCAATCTATTCCTTAGGGAAATAGAACGCGTAGTAGGGAGCAGCCAATGAAATAGCATGATTTTGTTCATGAGTATTCATGATTTTTTTTTTTTTTTTTTTTTACTCGTTTAAATAGAGGTTTGAAAAACGTGTTTATTTTGCCACTCCTAATATAATAGTATACAAATATTGAACGCCTTTGTGATAGTATACAAATACTACATGGTTAGAGGGAAATAGGGCATACTATTTTCCCAAGGTACTGGCTGCGGGCCTATCACCCCGAACCCGAAGGGTGATGGGTGATATGCCCGTAGCCAGTACCAAGGGAAAATAGTATTCCCAATTTCCCGATATAACCCATGTAGTATTTGTTTTATTACACCTCACTGTGACTCTGGGGACGAGGTTGTAGGGAAATTGTCCAATCTATTCCTTAGGGAAATAGAACGCGTAGTAGGGAGCAGCCAATGAAATAGCATGATTTTGTTCATGAGTATTCATGAGGTTTAATAATAAAACAATATCATGGTTTTCGCGGTGCTATTAACTTTAAACATAAGCTTCCATCCAATACTCTGCCGATAGACTGCATAACCAGTAAGTGGATTGCTGGCCACGTGCAATGATGGCGCTGAAGATGTGCAACATTTCTTATTAACTTGTTTGTAAGCTAAATGATTTCAGAATTGATGAATACAGTATAAACTTGATTGTACTGTTAATCATCTTGATGTATGGGAGGCCTTTATTTAGCCTTTAGCTCCAGCAGCTTACAAGTCGAAACAATCCTTACATTAGGTGGCGTTGAGACTTCAAACAAATACTATGTTGAAGATGTTGATATTATTGCTACAGTTTTGGCTGACATTTGTAAGTCATTTTAAAAAAAAGTTTGGTAGCTCAGAAACATATTAAGTAATAAATTTACATTGCAAAATGGTTGGTAGGGTTCAGTTCCTCTTGAATTATATATACATGCATATATACATATACACATACCTAC
Organism: Ophioderma brevispina; assembly: GCA_023653785.1. Taxonomy (NCBI): domain Eukaryota; kingdom Metazoa; phylum Echinodermata; class Ophiuroidea; order Amphilepidida; family Ophiodermatidae; genus Ophioderma; species Ophioderma brevispina. Next base: position 8,081 of record JAMKCH010058417.1, on the reverse strand, counting down.
ACACATGCCCCGGGGGCCAGTTGTATTCAAAGGTGGATATGATGCGTGAACATGGACTTCCGAAATGCACCCTAAACAAGTATTTCCACCGACTAAAAAACATACCCTACACAAGCATTTTTGTCTGTTTTTGTTACCATAAACAAGTCTTTTTGTCAGTTTTTTGCTACCTTAAACAAGAAAGCAGTGCATTGTGTTGATAATATACCCGTATTATCTGGCTTTGCTCAGGTTGCTTTACTTCCAAATGACATTTTTTATGATTTTGATCTCGCATACATCACAATTTCATAGTTACGAAAAACATACCCTTTTCGCGTTTTGCCATATTTTGCTGTTTTTGACACCCTAATCAATGTACGCGTGTACATCGCCTGTTGGAAAAAAGAGACCCTTTTTACGCGTTTTCTTGTTCACGCATCATAGCCACCTTTGAATACAAGTGCCCCCCCCCCCCCGGGACACATGCCTACACACATGCACACACGGTAAAAAAAAAAATTTACACTGTAAATATAGTAATAGTATGATAAAAAAAATCCTAAATTTCCGAAACAGGTGGGTTGATCCAAGTCGGCTCGTGTTTTTGCGTCGAATATACTGAAAGAAGACACGATAGCCACCTTGTCTACTCATCAAGACCACTTGCCGGAGATTAGCCTGAATCATCTGACCTCATTCCCTGTGTCACTTACCAACGCAGAACACCGAGTAATACTTTCAAACAACACTGAATGTTAGCTTCGTTGGAAGTGAAAACAAACTTCGCTTGTTGGCTTTTCGGTGGTCCTTAAGGCCATTAATTTGGATTATTTCTAGTCCTACAAGGAATTGTTTCAAGACAGATCAGAGAGTAAGTTTGTCCAATTACAAATATCAAAGGGATGAGCATTCCAGAGAGCTAATGTTATTTCCTGACTAGCATAATCGTTCAAATTTTTACCATCACTTCAAGTGAAAATACGGCGCATTTGTGAATATATATATGAATATGAATATATACGAATATATTCACACGGCGGTCTACTGTATGTGAATTATCACCTCCAAATCACCGCCTTATCACGTGTGACGTCAGCGTAGACCGCCATATTCAGAAACGTATGAGCTAATCATCAATTACTGTTTAATGCTATCCCTATGATGAGTATTTCCCAGTTACAAGTTACGTAGCATCTGCTACATGTAGCTGTCTGGAGAAGAACACGTTGTATAAATATGGCTCCCAAATTTGGTCTGCCTTTTAAACTTTCCCTGATTCTTTGGACCATACTCTATGACCAGCCAACATTATCCAATGGAATGACTGCAGCCAAATTACAGATAGATCCACTGTGGAATGAAACCAGCGATGATAGCCTACAATGCTTTATTGATCATGGTAACACTGGTGAAAGGATGGCACTTTTAAATGGCAGCAAGCATCACATTTGTGGTATTCGTGTTATTACGTCATTACAGAGACACCTTTTTCTGGAATTGCCAACAAACAACACTTCTTTTTCAGTTTATATTGAAAGAGAGAGGGGGACTTGGTCAACTGTACAAATAAATATGTAATGGTTAAATGGGCAAAGTGAAATATGTAAAGTCATGTTCTTGCATGAAAGAGTCTTTGTATATCTGCAAGGTAATATTACCCTTATGATAGGTGAAGTTCCAGCAATAAGCACGCCGCCTGTTTGTCCAGAATTTGTTGATAAGTACCCCAAAGGTTTAAATATAGGTAACATATCAGTTTGCTATAATATAAATGGTTATCATGATAAACTCACATGTGTGCTTCAACATGATGATAATGATAAAGGTAAGTGCAGATTTGACTTTGAATCAACCTGTAATGCTACTATTAGTTACCGAGAGGTGAATTTTCAATGCAAGGTTAAAGATAGCGTACAGAGCACCAACATAATGATAATATACCCACCTTCTGTATCAATACTAGATCTAGCAAACAATAACATAAGAGAGGTGAAGGCAAAGTCATTTATAGGTTTGAACACTATAGAAACACTGCACCTTCAGGATAACTTGTTGGTAACGTTACAAACCAATGTGTTTTATGGTCTAGATAACTTGAATGAGTTATGGCTTAGCGGTAACGAACTAAAAGATCTTGATGCAAATGTATTTATTGGTTTGCATAACCTGAGCAAACTTTATTTACTTGAAAATCAGCTGATTACTTTGAGTACAGATGTGTTCCAAGGTTTGAGTAGGCTCACGTTCCTGGAACTTCAACACAATAAGTTAACTACATTGTCAACAGAAATATTTATTGGATTAGAAAACCTTGAACATCTATACTTGTTTAAAAATCAATTGATAAAACTAGAAGCAAACGTTTTCCAGGACCTAGGCAGACTCACGTTCTTGCGCCTTGAAGAAAATGGGTTGAAAACATTGCCAAAGGGATCATTTAGAGGGTTAGAAAATCTCACTTCTCTATACCTATACAAAAATCAATTGGTTACACTGGATGCGAATGTGTTTCAGGATCTAGGCAGGCTCACATTCCTGGACATTGAAGACAATCGGTTGGTAACGTTACCACTGGAATTATTTAGAGGGTTAGAAAATCTTGAAAAACTTTTCTTGCATAAAAACCAATTGGTCACATTGCATGCAAATGAGTTTCAGGGTCTGACCAGGCTCATATCGCTGAGCCTTCAAGACAATATGTTGATTGCATTGCCAGCAGAAGTATTGAGAGGCTTAGAAAATCTTGATAGTCTATATCTGAGAGGAAATCAATTGGTTACATTAGAAGCAAATATTTCTCAGGATCTAGGCAAACTCACGTTCTTGGGCCTTTCTGAGAATGCTTTGATAACATTACCGATGGAAGCATTCAGAGGATTAGAAAATCTCGCTTGGCTATACCTACAACAAAATCAGTTGGTCACATTGGATGAAAACTTGTTTCGGGATCTAGGCAGGCTCGTATCCCTTAGCCTTAATGACAATATGTTGGTAACATTGCCAATGGGATTATTCAACGGATTAGACAATCTCTATTGGTTATACCTTCAAAACAATCAATTGGTCACCGTGGATGCAAATGTGTTTCAGAATCTAGGCAGGCTCGCATTCCTGGGCCTTGAAGTCAATAGTTTGATATCACTGCCAACGGACTTATTTAGAGGGTTACAAAATGTTGATCATCTTTTCCTCCATAAAAATCAATTGGTCACATTGGATGCAAGTGTATTTCAGAATCTAGGGAGGCTCGTATCCCTTAGCCTTAATGACAATATGTTGGTAACATTGCCAATGGGATTATTTAAAGGATTAGACAATCTCTATTGGTTATACCTTCATACAATCAATTGGTCACCGTGGGTGCAGATGTGTTTCATCAGTTTTCAGATCTTGGCAGGCTCGCATTCCTGGGCTGAGGTCAGATAGTTTGATATACACTGCCAACGGACTTATTTAGAGGTTACCAAATGTTGGATCATCTTTCCCTCCCATAAAAATCAATTGGTCACATTGGAGTTCCAATTTGTTTCAGAATCTAGGGAGGCTCATATCCCTTAGCCCTTCAGAAAATATGTTGAATAACTTTTTGCCAATGGAAATATTTACAAGATTATAAAATCTTGAAAGACTATACTTGATTACAAATCAATTGGTCACATGGAAAGCAAGTATGTTTCAGAACTAGGCAAGCTCGCATTCCTGGGCCCTTAATGACAATATGTTAACAACTTTGCCAATGGAATTATTTAGAGGATTAAAGGAAATCCCTACAGTCTTGTGTATCTGTTTTTTTCTATCATCTGCAAATAAGTTAAGTAGCTGCAACTAATATATTTTTGGTTTTAAAGAAATTTAAAAGTACTTGAGGATGTAATGGGAATAGTTTAAACCTTTTTGCTGATGATTTGTTTCATGGCTTAAGAAATTTAGAATGTACTTGATATAAACTCAAACCATTGAATTAGTCTAGGCCCTGAAATATTACAAAGGTCTAATAATCAATTTGAAAATGCGTCTTTGTATTTTAATAATCGTCTAGTAAAGCTAGATTTTAATATATTGAAGACACAGTCAATCTTACCATGATCAAGTTTGGAAGGGAACAGGTTGAATGAAATGCCTAATTGGAAATGTTTATACAATTTAAAATTGTTAACCTTATCAGAATAACACTTTACAAAGAATTAAACTCATTCTTTCTCCGGCCTCGTCAAGAAGTGGTTCAATTAGGTTTGTATGACAACATGAGATATTTGAATGTATGTCCTCAGGTGTTTATATGCAAGCGATGAATAACAGGTCACCATATCTCACATGTGATAGACTATTATCAAACATTGGTTTGGAAGTCAGTACTTGGCTTGTAGGAGCATCTTGCATGTTGTGGAAATGGCTTTGTTCTGGTATGCGAATGGAAAACACTAAAAACGTGTAGTACAGAATCTTTCTCATGAACCTTGCTATGTCGGATTTCCCTACATGGGCATCTACATGTTACTCATTGCTTCTGCTGGTCTTTATTTTGGCGAATCCTTCCTAGCAATCTGAAACCTGGCGATCTGGCATACCTGCAGAATTGCTGGGGCCTCTCATTACATCAAGTGAAGCTTCGTCTCTTTGTAACGTTAATTCACAGTGATAGGCTATTATACCTCTAAGATTTCCATTTTGCAACAATCAAATTGACAACGATCTGCAACAATAACTGCTTTGATAACATGGATTATTTCAATAGCGTTAGGTATAGTTCCGGCCATATTATCTGGGGTTAACTTTTAAGTTTTTATGATAACTCCCATGTATGCATTGGTCTACCACTACGTTTAACTAACAATACTTCACTAACACATCATACATATAGTTATTACTCACAGAGAGAAGCTCTGCTTGATTGGCCCCATGTTACTACAAATTTCAAGTTTTTTTTAATGGCCTTTATTTCTCATGCAGTTTGTCTTGGTCTTAACTGCATATTGTTACATCATAATTTAACTGGGGGGCCTGCTACATTGAGATACTGAGAGCCGATTAGAAATTCATCAAACAGTCCTGGTCGTACCCGTGAAATGACCGAACATATCACACATGACACGGCTAAGGTTACGCTATCTTGGCTACTGACTTTCTTTGCTGGGCCTCCGATTATTCTCCCGGTATTTCTAGTGCAAACAAGGGTATTGACTCTCCCTCTTCAGTGTATCTGTTCAGTGTCTGTGATTTTACCAATAAAGTCTGCTATTAACCCATACTTGTACACCATTGCAGAAATCATCTCCAATTATCGGAATAAACGAGCTGAAAAGAGAGCCCCACAAGGGATTGGTCTGCAACGGGTCAACACTTTAAGACACTATCAGTGATTTGCTAAATCAGCACATCGAAAAAATCATCAAAATCGATTTGAGCATGTCACGGTAACAATTACAGTATCCTAATATACCCTGCAAATGAACGACCAGAAGCACCTAATAAGGACACATCGGAGATATTAGTCATTACGGTCCGAACGTACACTTACTACACACGTCATTGAATGGAGAATCGTATCGTGACACTGCCGTTTTTCTTCCTTTTCTTTCAATTCTACAGCTGGAAAAATACTTATGAGAATTCTACAGACGTATCCTTCACTTTGAAGCTATTCCTACAAATTTCAAATAGTTTTCAAAATCCACTGATGTGTCCTTTTATACGGGAGAGAATTAAGCCAATGTCTGTACATCATAGTTACTGTTACAATGTCAGAACAAACCACTAACTGGATAAGCAAACTTAACTTAACTGTTTCAGATTATTTGATAGAAAAACAAGTTGTATTTATTTTAGCAGTTATTTACATTATCATATCTTCGAGTTGAAGCACCAAATTAAGTTCATTTTAGCATAATACTTTCAAGTAAATATTCTCTAACAAAGGCCTCACTCAAGACAATCATACCTGCGCAATGTTAAAGCAATATTAGCCACATTTTTGAAAAAGCGCCCCCAAGTTTTCAAAAATTGGAGATGTTTACACGTTGAATTGGTAAATGGCTAGTAAAATTACCTGTGAATGGTTAAGCTCGAAAATGTAACAAACGAAGGAATTTGTGCTACTAGACTATATTATCGGTGATCCCCGTTAATAATTCAACGGGTGCTGGAAACGGCCTTCCAATGTGAAAATAGCCGGGAAATAGCGCCAGGTACGTGTATACGCTCATCTATTAGTTGTTTTAATTAGTTCAGGCAAGTCAAGTAGAGGTTATTTTCGCGAGGTGGCATATTTCTCATGGACGGACATAAAGTAGCATTTCACTATGCGTTAGTGCAAATGGGATCCCAATTCTAATTACAAAATCGCTTAATTTTGTGATAAATACGCATTTTTTAGCTATCTCGTTCGCAGGTATAGTTTTAGACAATTGCCTAACGAACTGATGCAAAAGAAATCAAATTTGAAAATTGGGGGCGCTCTTTAAAAAATGTGCTAATTTGCTTTAACTGATAAAACTGATTCTGTCCCCGACTTCACGCAAAGAAAGTGTCAATGGTTCTTACCGCTTCCATTTCATAGATGTATATATATAGAATTTTCTCACCTGTTGACACTACCTTTTCAGAGTATGTTGGAACGAAAAAGATCCCCTCTTGTAGGACGAATCTGGTTTAAACCCGGGATAACGTTAGTCTCCCTTTCAGAATACCACCCCTTATGTGCCCCCACTTACAAAACCTCCTATTGAAAAAATTAACACTTCTCATTAGAACTGTCCTAAACCCATGATACCTTCCAGTCCCGCAGCGAGCACGATTTCTGCGGTGGGCAGGCGTAACACTTGATCTTGGGGGTCAGAATCCCTGTATTGCGCAAGCACGCCAATCGCTCGCTACGACTTGAAGTATATCATGGGCCTAAAACAAAAATCATAATGCATAGTTAACCCTCTTAACAATGATTTTTACTAACGTAAATCTATTCTATGGATTAATTTGCCTTAGTTTTTAATAATTTGAACTCAGAGTGTCATATAGAGCGTTTTGCTGTTGCCAGTATGAATTTTTTATCTGAAAAGATGAGGACGTTCAGGAACAAAGCCTGTAGTGATACCATCAATTAAATATTAATAAAGAATTCAAGTGCCGAAAGGTCTTAAAAGTAAAACTAAAATGCACATGCACAAAAGAAATTCCACAAAGAAATGTAATGCAGCAGAAAGAAAGGAATGACAATGCAAACTGAATGGCAAAAGAAAAAAAGATTCACTTATCGTTTGAGAAATTATCACGAGATTCCACAAGGAGAGTCTTGAAACCTTGTTGTTACAGTCATCATTCATTGGTCAAAAACCGAGAAATATATTCGTCCATGCCATTTGACTATTTACTACTAATGATTAGGTTTGCAGACGGTACTCAAAGCAAATTGGTGCCAGAGGCATATACCAAAAAATCTTGTATGTCGGTGTTATATTGTGGTGTAATAAAATGAGACATGTTGAAATTTTGCCCGTGTCGAAGGAGCAGAACCTTTCAATAGCACTTCTCTAAAATGGTGCTTTTTCATTTGAAATATACTTTAAAATATCAATGTTTCTGTGTTTTTTTCTTTTGTATCACGTACGTACATATCATACGATACGACTTTGTATATAATATTAGTTTTCGCCCTGTTTTGTTCAAGCAATCGTTTGTTTCCAATATCACATGCTGCGATAGATAAAATTTTATTTCAATCTGTATTTAAATAACACTTAACTAACATTACACAATATCGGGAAGCTCAGTACTATGCTGCCCTAGTCTTAAGGCCTGTTTCTAACGGGACCTACATTGAACTAACTGCACAGCAACATAAACTCAATCATACTTGTCTGATACATCAAGTTTTCAAATCATTCATTCACCAATTCCCACAAGGCAGTCCTAGCCAAGATGCCATGGTCCAACAGCGATTCAGTAGTAGTCTTTGCCTATGCAGTGTACAGAGTCAGTGGAGGAGATAATTCCTGGCAGAGCATGCACTGTATGTTAGGGGAAAAAGCCTAGCTTACCTCTTTCAAAACAATCACAATTGGGAATCACAATTCTCCAAAACACAGGAAAATTTTAAAATGTTT